>JABFFB010000074.1:0-266143 GCA_013623555.1 Fusarium nisikadoi
GACACGCAAGCCTATCTCGTAGCAGGCAACGTCGGCGTCGAGAAGCAGAACACCCCAGGCGGAGTCATGGCGCAGCCTGTGAGTGGGTGGTTCGTTTATGCGGGTGTCGATGCGAACTATAGCGTCGGGCGGTGGCTTGGGAGCTGGGAGGAGCTGGGGGGTATCGCGGGGGGGATTGTGAGCTGCAAGGCTGCTCTGGAGGAGAGTGGTAAAGATGAAGAGGCGAAGGAGAAGAAAGAGGGAGAGGAGGAAGTAAAGGATCTGTAAATGTAATATCTAATGAGAGAAAGAAGAGAAGATTAAGAATGGACCAATATAAGAGTTATGCTGGAAACACAGGCTTGGGAGCTTTCCAACCCCGACAGCAGAAGTTGGGCATGTCGTGCATTTTCTTTCCGAGATAGCCCCAGGGAGGATCACAACCGTTCATCTTCTGTTTCCAGGCGTCTTCGTTGAATTGGTAGTAATTGCCTGATGCGGGTCAAGATATATTCTGAGAGACGACGGGGATGAAGGAGAGAGGGGAGGCGTACCATCTTTGCAGGCGCAGAGACGAGGAAGGCAGCAGTTGTTTGGTTTGGGGATTGTGCTGATATCATTAGGGTTAACATTGAGGCTGAGACGAGGGAGAGGTTGAGATTGGCGACTAGGAGGATGGGCTGACGAGATGGGACAGGGGAGGAGGGGAGACGTACTAGTGATAACAACCACTACTCGCCTTGTCAGGAATAGGTTTGAGAACAACCGGCTCGGGAGGAGGAGTAGTAGCCGTGAGTGCGATAAGTGTTAGTGTAGCGAGTGTGAGTTTCATGATGTTTGCTGGAACGGGATGGAGGAGAGAGGAGCATGGGAAGTTCATATAGCTGAGGTGTCATGGTTTAGATAGTTTGGGATCGATTCGAGATGAGTTTGAAGGCAGTCAAGTATTAGGAGTGGAACGCACGGTTGTTGGAAGTCTGAATGATCCTTTGTTGGCTTGAGTCAGGCAAGTCTGAGGTTGAGAATGGAAATGAAGTGTTTTGTTTGTGATATTTTGGGAGTGAGAGTGTCTGGATTAGTTGTCAAAGTATAGAAGCCTTTATTGGCAGTGGTTCTTCTGATGTGAGCGAGTGTCGCTGGAGTTACTCATCGCGGCGGAGGGGGATAGCTGGCGATGTTGCTTCAGTTGACCACGGTACGATATATGGAATACCGTAAGCATGGTGTGGAAAAAGAGAAAGCAACAGCGTTGGATTGACCTTGAGGAGGGACGAGGTGCTACTCGCGAGACGGCATGAAGCGTGGGTGCTCAAGATAAGAGTGAATGAGGATCCAGGGGCCAGTGGAGTTGGGAAGAGATCACAGGACATTGAGCATGATTCTTGGTCGGAGAAATCCAACTGGGTTTCTAGCATGCAACGTCCTGAAGTCAAGTTTGATGTCTCTTTACACTGCCACGCCCCGCAGATGATAGGAATGCATAAAAGAAGTCGCTGTTGTATATTGTCTACCTATGTCTTCAAAGAATGTCTTGCAACACATCGCTTAATCCAGTGCATCGAAGTTTCTCGGTCCTTCTTATGTCACGGTTGCCGTCTACCAGTCTTTGACAATATCTGAAACGAAACTCGATCGGTATATCCTGCAGGCCATGCCATATGGGTCTTGTGTAAGAGCCAGCAAGCCCACTCCCATCGCAAACTCAGGAGGCCTTTTGTAGAGTTTAGGCATCACTCAGGATCGAGATTCCTCGTTCTCTTGATGGTTCTCTTCTTCGTCCTCTAGCTCCTCGATGATGGGTGGATCGACTTGCTCGATCGGCGCCGACGAACGATTGGCAACCCACACGACGGTCCGCACATCAGAACTAGGCGTCGAGACCTCCAGAACTATAACGTGTTGATTAGGAAAGATGAATTCCCGAAGGGTACGCATGGTAGCGATGGCGTTGGTCGGAGTGACAGCGACTGTAGCACCGCGCCGCAGCCGGTCCGCGTTCAAGGGCATCCTCGGCAAAGGGGGAAGAGGGTCGCCGTTAGATACGGGCCTGATGATGATTTGTACCCAGCCCGATTCTTCGAGGGTCGCAGTGACGATCCACTATCTTCGAAGTGGGACGACTCGATTGTTGGACATTGCGGAAGTGGGGAGATGTGATGATGAATGATGAATGATTGTGTGTTGAGGGCTGCAGATAGTGGCTGTTTGTTATGATGATTATCTTGTTATGATGATTTAACGAGAGATTGATGATAGACAAAATCGATGGGAGAGGAGAGGAGAGTGACTTGGCTGAGAACTAGCAGCAGTCAACTACGACCTTCCACTCCGATGGGATCACGATAGAAGGAGCCAACCAGTCTCGATGGACTCCGAATTCCAGCATCTGCGTGCGTCAAGAGAAAAGGGACAAAAGAAGCACTGGCCTTGACACTGAAGGCATATAGGCAACATATTATTTGCTTGAAAAGTTTAGCTATCATGAAACCTAAGAACCCCTAGCATACCCCCCGGATAAAGAGTCTGGTTGCGGCACCACTTCCAGATAGCAGATTCATCCATATCAAAAGAATAGCTGCCAGATCACATCCCAATATTTACCTCTCCAGCCGTGGCCACTCACCGTGCACCCACTCGAGCTCGGCGGTCTCAGACAAGGGGTGCTAGACTTTCAGCGACCGCCATACCAGATGTGATGGCGTACAGAAGGTGGTGTTGGCGATGGAACGGTCTTTTGACTGCGTTCTCCTTGTTGGAACACATGGGCTTGCATGGGGAGATAGGCTTGATGAATCTGTGGTTGTTAACCTTTGCTGAACGAACGGGTTTCCTGCAAGTGGGAAGAGATTGGAATTACCAATTTGGTCACTGCACCGTGCTGCAAAGCCTCTCTCATCCTCTGGGCTTGAGGGTCCCCTTTCGCAGGGTTTCCACTCTCTAAAAAGCTCCAGTTTCTTCCAAGATGTTTTCGCTGATGCGAGAGTGTCGTGCTCCGTCGTCCGTCGGTCTGGTGCTGTACTGATTGTCGCACAATTGGTGGCGGGGGAGCTACCCCGAAAACACTCTACGCAAGGTCAGTTTTGCACAATAGGTTGACAATCATTAACTCACTTTATCCGGTGAAGAAACGACGCTGACTCCATACGTGCGTCCAAAACCCCCCCTCCGCTCATCTCAACTCAACCACAGGCTCCTCAAAGTTGATGCGAGTATCTGTAGTCATTCAGACCAGCCATTCAGAACCATATTTGCCCAGGATGTGACGAAGGCAAGGCAAAAGCGGTGTCGTAGGAAACTCAGCCGTTGAAACCAGCGTGAATTGAGACATGTCACCACCCAGACGAGGGTCATTTGTCCATGCGATGATGCTGGCAGGCTCATCCAGGCTCAGCTCCTGAGCCGCCGCGTCCCTGCTGTACGTGCAGCCCGCACCGAGGTTTACAAGGTAGATCTAAACCTCTGGCGAAGCGACGCCCGAGTACTCGACTATCAAGTCCCAGAGGTCTTCGAAGCTGTCGTAGCAACTCACCCGTGCGACCCAGTGATTGAACTACCCAGGCACTCGAGCGCAGATGTCACTCTGAGGACCAGTTTCGCGGGGGTTGCGGATCAAGAGATTGGGATCGCTGTAGATTTTGACGGCTGGAAGGATGCGTAGTAGATTGTAAGTCTGCACAATGGGACGTAAGTCTCCGAAGCCGTGATCGTCGTCTTGGTTTTCGTTGTCGTGGTCATTGTTGACCTCAACATCGTCACCCTGAGAAGCTTCACTCGCGGGCTTGTCTTCTCCAGAAGGGGCTTGAGGCTGGGATTGCGCATTAGTGGTCTGCTCGGAAGCCTGGGGGTGCTTCTTCATGTCTTTGGCAGGGCGCCGAGTCTTGTTGACGCGATACCCATCGGGCTGCCTAGCATCCATGGTAGGGAGATCGGGGTGGTTGTTATTGGCGGTTTGTATGCTAGCGCTCAAAACGAATGTGATGAGAGGAGGTTGATGAAAGAAGAAAAGAGAGGGGAGCGGGCGTGAAAAAGGGAAGAAGATTAAGGCGGCTTGGAGGTGTTGCTGCCAGCTGTTTGGCAGTGCGAAGGCGGAGAGTGAAGGAGATGCACTACACCGGGCCACTCTCACGTTTGATAATATTATTACTGCTAGAGTTGGGTGGACTTGAATATGTCTCGATCGCGAGTCTCTCATTTCTCATTATTCATTTCTTATACAGTCTGGGTAAACCCCCTGATGTCCCTTGCTAGGCAAGATATCTTGACAAATTGTTCCAACTCCCAACGCTCAGAGTGCCATGATAGAAAAGAGGGAACAAGCTGAAAATTCTTCAAACGCTATCATGATACATGTGCCATTTTCATGCCTCATTCTCTCATGCAATCTAAGTTCCACACTCCATCACCCTCAAACACACAAAACCTCAATCCCAACAGCCCTCCCAAACGCAACCAAGCCCTCCTCACTAATCGGTTCACCAAACACAAACTCTCCCTCCCCACTCTCAATCCTCTCCTCCACATTATCAACAGACTTAGCCATGATGATCGACCACGCACTCTCACCCCCCGACGCCCCCCTCTGAAAGCACGACAACGTCATGCCCGGAGCCATGGAAGGCGGACGCTCCGAGTTCTCCCCGTCCTGGCTGACTGCCAGTCTCGCGAGCCATATGTTCCGCGGGCCGGGGACGCGCCAGCAGATGTTCACCTGGGGCCCGGATGTGTCGCAGTTGACGACGTAGAAGCCGTTTGACGCGACGATGCATGCTCGGGCGACTTGTGTTAGGTTGGGGCTGGAGATGATGGGTGCTGAGCCGTCGTAGATTTGCGGCGGGATTTCTCTTCGATGCTGGGTTTGGTTGTTCTCCTGTTGAGATGCTTCGGATCGTCGTTGCTGGTACTCCAGTTCTTCCTCACGCCATCGATTCAGCGCTGTTTCGGGGAGACTGTTGACATCAACCAGGCTGACACAATCGTCAAAGACAACCAAACCGTTTCGCGGCAACTCGTCTACGGTATTGGCTACAGTTGTTTCAGTATGCTGCTCATCATTTCTTCTGGGGGTTTCATCCTCGGGATGTCGCGGACGGCGTCTCATTGTCGGCGTGTCGGGTTGATCAGCGTCACGTTGATGCTCATGAAGATGGTGATGCCTTGCCATTTTGTGACAACTTGAGTTGAGTAGTTGTAGTGGTATGAGTGTTGTCAAGTGAGAAGAAAAGAATGACGGAGGAGATGACTTGTTAGTGGAACGTAACTGAGTTGATCAGCTGCCATTTGGACTGACACAGAGGGGAGGCTGTCACTTCACGCTTGTGAATCATTACACGAGAAGCACAGTTTCACACAGCGACTTGATGATTGATATAATTTCTGGTGCATCTATTCACATCCCCCTCTTTCGTTCATGTCATTCCAGTCCAGTCCATCCCCCCTAATCCACGCTCATCGCTTCACCTCGGACGACCTCAAATCCCACAAGTTCACCAAGCGCAGAAAGACGATTGAAACTGCCTGAAGCCTCAGGGACGATCTGACCCTCTCCCCGCTCAAAGTCATCGTAAGGGTGATCGCTACAACTGCCAAGGATCACCGACACCGTTTTCTCAGCATCCATCTTTGCCATCAATGTGGTCATGCCAGGCCTACCCGGGTCATATTCAGTTCCAACCAAGGAAAGCAAGTTCGTGACACCTTTGGTAAGATCCCCATCAGGAGATGTGGTCATTCTCGCGAGCCATATGTTTCGCGGCCCAGGAATGCGCCAGCAGATGTCGACCTGTGGGCCTGACGGGTCACAGTTGACGACACGAAAGCCAATGTCCGCGGCGACTATGCGAGCCCTGCCGACTTCAGTCATGCCGCCGATTTGTCGAGGTTGAGGAGAACTGTTGCCGGGTTCCTCGCGGGAGACGGGTTGCTCGTGGCGGGCGCTGGTTCTGGCCGGGAGACCGTCTTGGTGATCTTGGGTTCTGGGCTGAGTGCTTGCCCAGCGAGCTTGTGCTTTGGCGGATTGAGCGTTGACGTCTAAGACGGCGAAGTAGTCATTAAATACGGCGAGGCGCGAATTGCTAATTTCGATCTGTGGGCGAGGCTCCTCCTGCTGAACTGGGGTAGAGATACGGTTCTCGGAATTCTGCTGGTCGTTGTTCTTGCAGCTCTCATTGCTTTCTTCATACCGCGGATTGCCATCCTCGGGACTGCCGACCTCTTGGATCAGAGGCTCATCGCTTTGCGGGGAATTCGAAGGAAGACCAGGCGGAATAGGGTCGCGATCCTGATGGTGGTGGACATGATGTTCTTCCATCTTGTCACGCGGATTTGACGCCCTCAGCTGAGGCTATCGCTCTTGAATGTTGCCGCGTTGCGATGGAGATATGAAAGTGAAGGAAAGAAAGAAATAAATCGCGAGACCTGCTTCTGTTGTTGGCGTGAGAGATGGCATTGCTGGCGGGCATTTGCACTCGCAACACAGTCGTGGCTGCCATTTTGGGACTGTGAATCACTACTCGCAAGTGACACCTCTACTGGGAACGCTCTTGACGTGATTTATCAGAAATTTGAGCAATAATAGAGTGAGGAGAGAGTTCTGATGAAGTATTATACCAAACACGGTATTGTTGTGTTCAAGGTACTGAGCTGACGGTCGCATTCTTAGTGAGCATCAACTCCACGAGCAACGCTCACAACTCAACCACCGCCATCACAATCAGTAATGCAATAAAAATGAGATCAAATAAAAATTACTTCACACTCGTGAGGTTGTTAATTCTGCGACACTCAGTTTCATGAAGTTGACGTTGATCATCGTCGTGGCGATTTTCCCCAGCTTCAATCCCCTCAAAAACGTGCATCAAAACTCCTCCCCCAGACCCCCCAACCTCCGCATCCCATCATCTCGTCAAACTTAACCTTGTGCCAGAAAAACAACGGCCCAGGAGCTGGAGAAGACCCTGCTTCTCGGTGTAAAACTCGGCGAGAAATCCCACAGCCAACTCCATTGTGGGTGAGATAAAAGGGTCCACGAGGTTGACAGTTACACTTTTAATACTGGGTCGCTTGTCACAGGTTTAGCACGTCAGTCAATTAAAGACCATGACGACGAGCAGCAATGAACAGAGAATGCTGAAGAGTTATAGTGCAATCAACCAGCTATGCTCGGTATATATCTCATTGTAATAACTCACGATTGTCACTGAGCCTGAGTTTACACGAGCCTCCGCCAAGCAAAGATATCCCGTATCACCAGCATCGTCATCTTGGCAGTGCCCGTAAACCCTCACTATGCCCGCCCAGACGCTCGGCTAACTCCCGTTCTTGCGCCGTTATCCGCCTGCCAAGGCATCTTTTCTCCGTCGGAAGGATCGCCAAGACCACAGCGGTTCCGAGTCTCCAATTGGCACGCATGACACATTGTGAATAATGCTGTAGAAAGTTGGTTGGTGAGATTGAGATTAGTTGCGGCTTAAAAGCTGACGAATCTCACAAGTGAAAAACAGAACCGCAATTGCCAAAAGAAGCAACCCGAGCGTCTCTGAGAGGAATCGAAAGTTTAATTGCGCAAAAGGATCGGCGTATACGACGGTCGGGTCTTGAGTAAGGGAGGGTTGATGATCAGTTCAATGAGATAGGAGATAGATAATCCCATGTCGGGTCAATGGATAACAAATTTCCGTCCTGTACTTGAATCAGTAACTTGCAATCAATCTGTAGTAACTTCATCATCAAGTTTGTGCAGCCAAGTTTTTGGTGGTGATGCCAATGTTCTAGCATCGCCAAGTTTACAGGTTCAAGTCCCCAACTGATGATCTCCCGCGGCCAAGAAACGTGCTCTTGACGACGTGCATTTCTTGTCCCCTTCTTCTTATCCAGTTTTATGGAATTGCAAGCAAGATCAACGGTTTGACAGCGCAGCTCTTTTGGACCCTTTGAACATCTTCCCCAGACCCAATTGTACGCACATACATACCTAGGTACATACCGTTGAATGTCAATCTACGCTGGGTCCACTGCAAACAGCACCTGTAACCTCCACTGAAATAGCGAACCTCGCCTCTCGACGATTGTTTTCGCTTGCAAGAGAAAACTCTGAACTTTATTCTACGCTCCCCCACGTCAATGAAACAATCGTCGTCCTCTTTTCCAAGGCAGAGTAATTCCTCATAACCACGAGTTTGTCACCACCAACAACTTCAGAACCACAAATTCTGTTGTCTTCTCCACGTAGACTGGAACCTCAATCACGCATTGAGCTCTTTGTCCGCTCCTCTTAAGGACATGATCTTCAGAGTTTCTGCCGTTCCCACCCCCGACCTTTGAGGCCCGATATTTTTTTTTACAATCCCCAGGTTCCTGTTTTTTTTCGCCATTTTTTTTCAGACGAGAGCTGTGGACTTTGGGGAAGACCCTTTGATCGTCCATCATCCACATGAACCATCAGTTACACATAAACCACTGAAGACTTTATAGATGTAACCACTATTAATTGTATTGCTTCACATGTAGAGCCTCGGCCTTGTCATGCTTAATCACTAGCACCATCGTGGACACATCCCCTGAACCAATGACGTCTCTGCCGCTCTAGATGATCGCCGCGACAAGGGTTCTCTGGGCCAAATAGAACGTTTCATCCGCTAACCCTCCAGCACTAGAGAAAAAACATGCCGTTTTTTCAGGCGCCTTTGCCGCTTGCTGAGAATGAACTTGACGTCACGGGTTTGTCTGCTTCCAGTAACGCCGAGGTTTGCCTGCCCTGGTCCTTGGCAGATCCGAAGGAATCGGAAGACGGCATCTGCAGTGAGTGTGCCCTGTAAGGCAGCGCCTGAGACTCACAGTGGTTAGAGCGACTTCCGGTGCTCTTAATGGTTTCTAGCGGGTTACTGTTAGTGGGCGACCTTGTGAACGACTCAGGCGTGGAGATGTCCAATGTTCCTTCGGCCCACCCACTGTTACACACGGAGACACTCCATGTAATTCAAGGGACTTTTTCGTTCTTGTCCAACTTTTTGACTTCTTTCAAGGATGATCGTCACTTCCAACGCGTGGAGATAGTGGACCGTACGTGGAGAAATAGTAATACACTCACTTCAGAATTTTCGCTATCAGACTCCCTACACTCTGCTCACCCTCGACATATAAACCCTCTCCTCTCCCCCAATGCCTCCTCCCTCACCAACTCCCCCATCCTCCAGCTCTAGACGAGCTCCCCTCTTCAAACATAGCAGGTCTATAGCCCCCCCCTCCGTCACCATGCCTCCCTCCTTCGCAGGCCTGACGGGCAAGAAATTGTCCCTGGCCATCTCCACCGTCGCAACGACAGGTTTCCTCCTCTTCGGCTATGACCAAGGTGTCATGTCTGGTATTATCGACGCAGACCCTTTCCATGATTACTTCCCCGAGACAAAGGACAGCACCATGCAGGGTTTCGTGACGGCAATCTACGAGATTGGCTGCTTGCTCGGCGCCATGTTCATCCTCTGGATCGGTGATCTGCTCGGTCGTCGAAGGGCCATGATTCTCGGCGGTTGGATCATGATCGTTGGTGTCATCATCCAGGTCACTGCTATGAAGGGCCACAAGGCGCTTGCGCAGCTCATCATCGGACGGACAATCACTGGTGTCGGAAACGGTATCAACACGTCCACCATCCCAACATACCAAGCTGAGTGTTCCACCACCAGCAACAGAGGTCTCCTCATCTGTATCGAGGGCGGTATCATCGCCTTCGGCACCCTCATCGCATACTGGATCGACTACGGCTGCTCCTACGGTCCCCAGGACCTCACATGGCGCTTCCCCATTGCCTTCCAGTGCGTCTTCGGCCTCATCCTCTGCGTCTCAATGGTCTGGCTGCCGGAATCTCCCCGCTGGCTTCTCACCCATGACCGACACGAGGAAGCTGAGCGCGTCATCGCCGCCATTCGTGGCTTTGAAGTTGACAGCGACGAGACCCGCGCTGAGCGCGACCGTGTCGTCGACTCCATCCGTGCTTCTGGCTTCGCTGCTCAGAAGAGCACCCCCGTCAAGGCTCTCTTCACCGGTGGAAAGACGCAGCACTTCCGCCGTATGCTTCTCGGTTCCGGATCGCAGTTCATGCAGCAGGTTGGTGGCTGCAACGCTGTTATCTACTACTTCCCTATTCTGTGCACAGACATCTTTGGCGATAAGAACTTTGCTCTCCTCCTCGGCGGCGTCAACATGATCGTCTACTCCATCTTCGCGACTTCTTCATGGTTCCTCATCGAGCGTGTTGGTCGTCGCAAGCTGCTCCTCATCGGTACTGCTGGTCAGATGCTTTCCATGTTCTTGACGATGGGCTTCCTCATCCCCGGTGGCTCTGATCCCGGTACCAATGCGCCCCAAATCTCAAAGGGTGCTATCGCTGGTCTCTTCACCTACATCGCTTCGTTCGGTGCTACCTGGCTGCCTCTTCCCTGGCTGTATCCCGCTGAGATCAACCCCCTCAAGACCCGTGGCAAGGCCAACGCTACATCTACCTGCACCAACTGGCTGTTCAACTTTGTCATTGTCATGATCGTCCCCATCATGATCTCCAACATCCACTGGGGAACCTATCTCTTCTTCGGCTGCGCTAACGCTACATTCTTCCCCATCCTGTACTGGTTCTACCCCGAGGTAAGCAAGCCCGCTACTGACTCCCCGCATTCACGACTAACAGATCACAGACTGCCAACCGATCTCTTGAGGAGATCGATATCATCTTCGCCAAGGGCTTCGTCGAGAAGATGTCCTATGTCCAGGCCGCCAAGGAGCTTCCCTTCCTTTCTCACGAGGAAGTCGAGCGCGAGGCTATTCGACTTGGTCTCGTCGACGAGTCCAGTCGCGGTGGAGTGTTGGAGAAGCCAAATGAGGAGAGCGGCACAGTCCGCGACGACTCTGGCTTCAACTCTGAGAAGTCTTAGATTTGCTCATGAGCATTGTTTCATATAGAAACGTTTGTGTTAGAACACATATTGGATACCCTTTTTTACTTTAGAGTCATAGAGACTTGGAGCCATTTGGCATTATAGAGTTATAGATCAATAGACCACTATAGCGAGCAAACTCCGTCTCAATCTGTGACCCATCACTTTGACGACTTGTACCGTGATCTCCGCATCGATTCTCCAATTTACAACGTGTGGCGAAAACTCTCTCCCCGACATTTCCCCCCGTTTGGAGATTAGATTACTCTTACCTAAACCCCGTGGAGACCAACACGACGATCACTTCCTTTCAGCCCAGGCAGCCATGTAATTAAAATTGGAGAACCCTTAACGAGTCCTCCGCGTTTACCCCGAGGAACCACTTGTTTTTGTGGAGTCGGGTTCAGTAAGTGATTTCCTTTGACTTTGGGAAAAGGAATTGTTGTTGGTTGTTAGCTTGTTGGCGGATGTCCCGTTTTGGAAAGCCGAAGACTGAATCATTGCGCTGCATTCAGTGCATCGTGAGCGTCTGTTCTGGTGAGATCATGTCATGGTCTTTTGTTATGTATCAGGATCCATAATTGACGTATCTTGCATTTCTTACCTGCCCCGTGGGGATATGGTTGCGTGATCGTGGGATTGTTCAAAACGCGGAGATAAGCATACCTGAGCGTCGGAAACGAGGGTATGAGATTATGACATCAGTGAGGCTAGGAGGGAAAGCTCTGAATAGTGCTGGAAATGTGGGACAATCAAATTTATAATCACATTTCGCGACTTGCATAATATTAGATTACTGATAGCGAGATCTAGGGTATAGACGACATTTACACTTCTACTTACCCAGAGCAAGTCTCTCAACGACAGACAGGCTTCGGTTCAGTGAGCAAGATATCACAAAGGGAACATTAAGCTGACATTCTACGCCTTAGTTTGTATATTCCGTGTTGAAAAGCTTAAGGATGAATGCATAGAAAGTAAAGGGCCACGGTAAGATTCTTCACCCGCTCAACAAAATAGCCCAGAATCAATATAGGAATGCTCTAGCCCTTTTTATAGACACATCTACTATAGCTTGGGATATTCGATCTTACGAGTCTCTTGCAGCATTCCGTTATGAGTAAGTGAGAGGCTACGTAGATGCAAGAGGTTTGGTGAGATGAGTACTGAACGACCTGAGCTCTTGGGTTGGTATGCTGAAGCGAGACCGATTTCTCAAGTGACTGTTTTGTTTTAGGACATCACTGATTTGAATGTACGTGGCAGAAGAGTTTATCCACATGGATATTAAGTATATTAAGCCTCCAGAGAGAAAAAGACTTCTGACATTGAGCGCTGCTGTCAAGAGTAACTAGTTCGATAGCCCACCAAGATAGAGATATTTCGAAACTTAAAGGCTGCTATTAGTGCTAATCTCTACCATCCATGCCTGGTCCATTCGTTTTGTGGCTGGCTTTGCTGGGCAAACTCGTAGATCATCCACCCAGTAACAGGCTTTATCCCCATCTTCTTCTCATCCACTTCCACGCCAATTCTTCTGTTATCAGCAGCAGGGACATAACCTTCAAGGCCTGGAAGAGCTTGTATACCAACAGATCCAGCAAGCATCTTGCAATTATACTTAGTACCATGATCATCAACTTCAACCGGAACAGTGACATATCCACACGGAATATCACCCGTCTCGATAAAGGGATACATCAACCCCTCAAAGGAACAATTTGCTCGACTGGGGGGATGGACTTTTCCTTCGTCATCCCAGTAGCAGAATGCTGTGATCCAGCCTGTCATCCGGTCGGGCCCCGACATGCTGTGTATGTCAGCAATTTGATTCCAGAATTTATGGATAGCTGGGTCGGATGGTTGGGTGAAAGAGAGAATCATGTTTCGAAGAATTGGCCGCAGGAGCTTGGCAAATTCGGTCGGCTCTTCACCCATTTCATCCAGTTTATCAAGTCTTTTGAGAATATCTTCGTAGTCAGTTACTTCTCCGAGGAGTGTCACTGAAGGTATTCCACAAGTCAAACATATTCTGTAAGAGAAGTATTTCTGCATCGCTCCCATCAAAAGTACGGATCCAACGATGCGATCATTGTCGGTAGTCGTCGAGAAGGACGGAACAACCCATTCTCTCAAGGCAGGATCTTTGACGTTCTTTTCGATCTCCAAGGCCATTGCCCGAGAGAGTTTCCCGTAGTCGGCAGTATGCAAAGTCGCGCAGTCGATAACCTCGAGCTGTTTCTGGCCATCATGACTGACGAAGTAATCGCGCATCTTTTCGGAGTTGGCGTTGATGTAAGAGCTGAGCTGGGTGACTATAGCGAACCAGACATCTTCGGGGCGAATGGTGAGATGATGGTGGGTGCTGTACGCGTAGAACGATGACCAGACGAGACCATTCTTCGAAGCTGATACATGATTCTCCTCGAGAGATCCGTCGAACGAAAGTGAGCTTTGGATGATCTGCTTGCAGCCATCTGCCTCTTGGGAACTAGCTCCTTGGAGGAGCTGTGCGGTGTTTTCAGCTTTGGGATGCTGCCAAGAACTGACTTTGCGATTGGGAATGGCTACGGTGACAGGCATTTTGGTTGTATTGATATCCTTTGTGTGGAGGATAAGTGCTTGGAATATGATGGAGAGACTGATTTGTAGTGCGGGTTTCCACTGGCCATCGTCGCTCTTTATAGGTAAAATGGTTCTGTGATGGGATCATGAGCCTGGGGGGTTGAAAGAAGCGTCAGCCCCAGTGACGACTGTTCGTCTGACCACGGAAATGGCCGAATTGCAGTGAGTCGATCTGGGATCCTCTTCATTGGTAGGTGAAAAGAGCTGCACGTAATGGTGGGTGTGAATGCTTCAGGCAACCGCCTTGGCTGCGGCACAGCACTCGTATCAATAGGCTTCGCTTTAAAAATGGTTCGCTATTCTGTTTTCTCCTCTATGCTGACGCTGTAACCCCAAGAACGTAACTACGATGTCCCATCTGACATCTCACTATCAAAATCTTCATACAGAATCTCTTCATGATCCAGCAACACATCTTGATCACCATCGCCGTTGTCTATACCCAGCTCGCTAATCTTCTCTTGATCTGAAGTACTGTCTTCAAACCATTCACTACCTTGCGCAATAAAGGAAGAGTGATTGGGATGTATCTTGGATGCAGACCAGTGACATTTATAACACAGGATGAAGTTGTAGCACACCGAACACTTGTAATGCATACCGTGGTTTTCGAGCAAACAGCAGTCACAGAAAGGGTTTTCGTCACCCTGTGACTCTGGAAGACTACCTCGCTTCCTGTCAGGGGGATTCTCTTGGCTTGCTGCAGAGTGTTGACGTAGGAGTATGTCAATACTGGGGGAGGGGAGTCTAGGTCAGCTTAGATATCAAGGGGATCGACGAATACTTACCTTTCAGCGTGGTGATAGTAGGCCACATCGCGGACAGTCCACTCTTTGTCAATTCCATGCCCCTTGGCGTCAACGTCGGCACCATTCTTCAGCAGAAATGAGACCATCTCAGAGACCAAATCAGGGTCCACACGCTGATGACTCCAGATGGGACATGTACGAGCAGCCCAGAGAAGTGGCGTCCACCCATCGTTGTCCTTGACATTAATGCCAATGCCAGCTCGCTTGGAACGCTCCAGCACAGCCTGCACCAACTCTACATCTCCTCTCATTACAGCGTAGTGCAGAGGCACTCTACCAACTACATCTGGGGCTGCAAAGTCCGAATCTGGGAGTTCGAGGAGGTTGAGAACTTCAAGAGAGTTGTAGCAGGACAAGTGGACCGGCCTGCGACTCATGGTGTCCTGGTCGACGGACGAAGCGTATGAATTCAGAAGTAGCTTGATTGTATCTTTAGGACAAGCAAGACACGCCGAGATGAGAGGATATCGGAATAGCCCAGCAGGGACCTTTGGATCGGCTCCATTCACAAGAAGGAGGGCGATGATGTCACTTGTTAGACCAGGTGATGCAAAGCCTCTTCGAAGAGTCGCTGCGATCAAAGGAGTTCCGTAGACATCTTCACTGGTTAAGTTGACGTCCATCTTATGCTCGATCAATGATCGAACCATGGCCAGTGTACCTACTCTGCATGCCTCGTGGAGGGGTGTAACTGATTTCCCAGACAATGCCCCGGAGCTATTCAGCAGCGCAGGCTCCTTTCTCAGCATATAAGAAAAGACATCGTCGAGGTGGGCTTGGATCGCGCCAAACAGTGGTGTCTCGTTGTCGGAGTTTGAGACATTCAGCTTCCCACCAGCGTTGACGATAAGTCGGACAGTCTCTAGATCTCTGACATGATGAAGGACCGTGTTGTCTTTGTTGTCCTTCAGTTCTAAATCAGGATTGTATTCGAGAATCTTGCGGACCGTGCCACTAGGTGCATCGTTCTTGACAGCAGATATCATCAGAGTTTCACCGGCGTCGTTGACATTGTTGACATCAACGCCAGCCTCGAGAAGTGCCTCGACGACCTCAGTGTACCCAGCCCCTGCTACCATGCGTAGTTCCCACTGGATGGTGGCGGTACCAAGATCAGGCTTAGTCTTGGACTCCTGAAGCAGGATCTGAATAGTGGCCACGCGGTTCGCACAGACAGCATGGTTCAGGGCAGCTTGTGAGTCTCCATTAAATCTGTTGACGTCTGCACCGTGCTGGAGAAGAAGTTGAACGATTTCAGGATAGGCGGTAGCTTCATGAAGAGGCGTCGATTTGACCTCGAAGTAGCTGACGTTGACTTCGGCACCTGCTTCTACCAGCCATTTCACCATGTTCGTGTCTCCGACGCTCACAGCAGCGCCTATCACTGGTATGTCATCTGAGTCGCAGGCATTGATATCTGCCCCCTTTTCAAGCAAATATTCGAAGATCTCTGGCTGACGCCAATCAGCAGCGATACAAACTATAGGCAGTTAGTATATTCACGTATTTTGATTCATGAGGAACTTGCGTGGTGTTCGTGACCACCCTTCATCCGGCGGTGCTTCGCGCTTGTCTATCGTGGCCCCGTGTTCGATGAGTAGCTTAACAATGGCGAGGTTGCCCTCAGAGATTGCCTGTATAAGAGGTGTATTCGCATTTTCCAATACCAGATCTGGGTCCGCTTTATTGTCCAATAATATCTTGCAAAGGTCAATTCTTCCAGCTTGAATGGCAAATCCCAAGGCGGTTTCCCCAGATGATGTGGCAACGTTAGGACTGAAGCCATGCCGGAGGAGAATCTCGAGGCATTTCGCATGACCAAATTTAGCCGCTAGATTTACTGGGTATCGATCTGGGTTGTGCTCCAAGCGCTCTACCTCGTCCTTTCGCCGTAGTATGATCTCCAGTGCCGTGAAGAAGCCCCGCGAAGTAGCCATGTCCAAAGCTCGGCGTTTCCCTGGGCCTTCATCCTCGATACTCGCGCCATGGTCAAGCAGGAGCTCGACTGTTTCACCAGAGGCCCACTCGATAGCTGTGTGCAACGGAGTATAACCCTGGTCGTTTCTTGCAGCTGGGTTCGCTCCCGCTTCGATGAGGAGCTTTGCGCAGCTTATATTGGAGGTGTTAGCTGCTGTGTAGACGAAGCTGTTGTTGCTGTGGATTATGCCCTTTGGGGGGTTAGGGTCTACTCCAAGCTGGAGTAGCCTAGTGACAACATCGTCCATCCCTAACTTGATGGCTCTATTCATTGGTATCACAAGCCAATCAAGTGGCCCGGGTACGCGCTCTTTAGATTGCGCGTTTTCATACTCGCCATCGCCCTTCATCGCTCTATCTGAGGAATTGTCCTGTTGATCGTTCTTATATTCGCTCTCTGTGGACTTGGAGCTCGCTCCAACCTTGTGTCTCGTGGCTTCATGGGCTGAGGTGGTCTTTGGGGGCTCAGGGATGCCGTTGATGAGCTCTCTTAGCGCTTCTTTGTTATAAGAGTTGCCGGCCACTCTCGCGGCTTCGTGCAGATTCTCATCGCCAAAGTCCAGGCCGTCAGAATATGAACGCATCAAGAGTCGAATGATAGCAACATGGCCTGCTCTGCAAGCCTCTATTAAGGCCTGGTCCCTCGATTCAGCTTGATCTGGGCTTCTTCTTAAAAGCCTTTCTACGACTTGCGTCAAGCCCAGGTGAGCTGCAACAGGAAGGGGCTTTATGTGGGTAGGAGAAGGCTTCAACAACGTGTTTTTAAGGCCAACCAGTGAGTTTGCCCAGAACTCGAACACTGTGTCGTTCTCGAACAGGTCCAGCATTTTCTTTTCGGAGGTCTCGACTAACTGCCAGTGTTTGGGCCAGAATTCAATGGCGTAAGAAAGATACAGGGCCACGTCCCCTGGATTGTCAGCTGCATGTTGGATATAGTCGATGCAAGTTTGTAGTACCATCTCGTGGCGCTCAGTCTCGTGTGTGCCATACCAAATACACTCGACAACTAAAGGGCGGCTTTCAAGCCAGACACGAGTGGCAGGATGCCTGAATTTAATCTCTCCGTTCACAAGAGTGATCAGTCCATGAAAGATGTGTAGGACATCTGCCAGATTCGGCCGAGTGGCTTCGCTTGCACCTACTCGAGTCCACACTGTATCAGAGACACGGCAGAACTCGTCACATTTCAGTGGTCTGTAGCAGGATAAGAGCCAAGACAGTAGTATCCTGGCCCAAGGTCGATGTGCCTCAGCGACATCTTCCAGTAATTCCGCAAAAAGTAAAGCTGGGGTAAGGGCTTTGTCTAGTAGCCTCGTGATACGCGTCATTGGCGTCGTGCAGGATCCGAGCCATTCGAGGACCAATCCACAGATACCATGATCCCCCACGCAGCTGGAGAGTATGCTGAGGATATTCCGATGCAGGTCGGTCCTGATAATTTCGCCTCGCTCCATCACGAGTTTTGATGCCTCCGTGTCAATAGGAAATGGTATCGGCTCCTTGGGGTCGTAGTCGATGACTCTGACATATTCTGGGGGAAATTCAGACAGTGCTGATACGATATCTGCATCGCCGGGAGTTCCTTTTGTGGTTGTAATCAACAACTTGCTCGACACCTCGATTCTGAGAAGCAGCTTGTGAACTTCACGAAGAAACCATATCGAAGAGCCATCGCACTCATCAAAACACCCCAGGACTTGAATACCAATTTGCACGTCTGTAGATTTGTCAGCTGTGTACGTAGTTTGACTTCAACCTAGCCGACCTTCGAAGCCCTGTAGTTTCCTTACTTCACTGAACAGAGTAGCTCGATGTAAAGCTTCATAAATGTTAAGAGTGTCCATTAGTGATCTCAATACCATGTCCCTAGTCTGCAGCCTGTTGCATGAAATACGAGCAATGAATGTCCGCAGCATAGCTTCACATGTGTTGAACCGGATATCATGAGCATCGAATTTCATGTACAGCAACTGATGATAGGGACCGATCAGCTTGTTCAGGAAGAAACTGGCGTTCTCTGCTGCTGTATCGGCGCCGGTAGAACATCTCATATGCACAATGATAGAGTCTGTTCGCTCTGGTAAGTCTAGAAGGTCTGGATGTTGCCAGTCTTCATCGACCCGGTGATATGGCAATACGGGCGACGTTTGGTTTATAACTCTACGAAGAGCCGCACGCTGTTCGTCATTCAAGTCGCCCACTGAGCATAACATTAGCGAGTGCCCTTCGTTCAATGCATAACTTACTAAGCCAGTCTGGGTCGGAAACATCATTCACAGGATGGGTCCCATCTTCTCCCGCCACGATGAGATCGTTGTTTGGTTTCTCCATCTTCACCACTCGCTCAAACGGGGTAGCCATGGTAGACATGGAGAGAGGGAATATCTTTTCCAGATTCGTCAGCAACCCAATTGAGGCTCATTATTCTGCGTCCATAAAGTACACGAACCTGTTGTGTCGGTTCTAGGTGATTAGAAACCACGTTGACGAAGTTGGCCTGAGTGAGCATCTGAGTCCCAAGAAACGCATCATTCACTTTCATAATTGTATTTGTGAGACTTTTGGCATACCATATCATGTTGCCGGACCAGAGTTGGCGTTTCTGGTCCAGTAATCGCAACACAGCTTCTTCCAGCAGGTTGATTGAAGGGCATCTGTGTGGATACCCAAAGAAACACTATAGTCATCGTCATTTATCAGTTAGAAGAACCGGGAATTAATAATGATCGAGGGCATCCTTCTCACCATAGCACGTGTTAAATGCAGGATATCAGCATATTTGTCTTCGTGATCTGTAGCCACCGCCAGTGCCTACATCAATCGACGACCATTAGAAAATTGTCTACTCTGTTCATAAGCATCTCTTACCGCTTTTACTATAGTCCCTCCGATATCATGAGAAAAGAAGTATATCGGGCGTCTAGCTTCCTGTTGAGCCATTAGTTTGTGGCTTGCCTACAGCGACTCAGCGGCTGTAGGCAACAAACCTTGATCTCGGGGGTCCGGAGCTCTCTGAGGGCTTCCAAAAGTGCTTCTGCTTCGTGATAGATACCAGATGGTGAATAGTATCTGCCTTTCTCAATATCTATGTGATAACTGTAAGACATGATGCGTCCCCTTCTTGCTGAAACATTAGCAAAAGCGTTGTTGAGCCATATCGTATTGGACCCTCCTGTCCATGAGTCTGGACTTGTCCCGTAGATTCCATGAATAAGAACGACACTAGGGAGGATAAACATCAGCAGTGAAAGGAGTCTGATTGAATTGTACTCACTCGTAGGGTACGAATGGCTCTTCGCGTTCGGAATTATCATCTGGGGCTACGAGATGCCCTCCCTCTTGGATTACCTTGAGCACAGCTTGGTGAGGCTGTTAGCCGTATTGCGGTATATGCAGATACAGAAATTTCTATCAAGGCCACCCACTGTTTTGTGATTCTTTATTGTCTTCTTTGTTGCCAATTGTTGTACGAATCTCTAAAACAGGCTTCTCCCCATCAGGAGATACTGGCTCAGCCATGTTCCCAGTAAAGTCTTTGGCTTATTGGTTCGAGGTTAGTTATCGGTGACAGAACTTGATCCTTAGTTTGTATGTCAAGTTGCGATGACTTTTTGGACATTCAGGCCTACTCTGAGAGCCTTACCACGGGTGGAGGACAGACCAGCTTGCGGAAGAGGGGGAGGCACATTTAGGCTGACGAGGTAGAGCCACAGGGCGTGTGCCGATTTGGCGAGGTGCATATGCGAGTCAAATCACTCTCTGTATCTCTCATGTATTCATCGGGGAATTGGTTGTACATGATCGCTATTGGCCAAGGTAAAGTCCTCCATAAGTGATCTGACCAAATATTGATTCAATTGACTCTCTATCTCCAGCTTTGTGTTACACAGCCTCATTTCACAGCGAATGGGGCCTCAACAGCCATCCTCACCTTGCACAATTGATAAAGATCAACATTCGCCAAGTCTTTCACACCGTATGACCTTCCCCTCTTGCTTACCCTTAACCCCTCTGTGTCTTTGTCTTTGGGGTTGAAAAGGATTGGATCGTCCAATGGTATCTTGGCAAACTTGCGCTCCAATCCACTGACCCAGTCAACGTCAGCTTGCAGCGTAACCTCGGCTTTAAAGCGCTCATCGGACGAACGTCGCAGTAGAATCGCAGTCGTTACCGAATCTGGAACACCAGTTTTGTGTCGCTCATTCTCCTGGAAATTCCATACTGCCACTGTAGAGCCGCCCGAGTTCCTCCCTGTCCCTAGGTTGATGGCTCCCGTAACAGTCGTCGCATCTTTGACATCCCTGCTGTACGTCTTCTCCAAGCCTGATGAAGCGCCAGCCTGGAGCAACGGTACACCTGAAGCACCTAGGTTCAGCTGTCCACTGCGTGTGGTCGTCTCTGTATCAGTTGTCGGCACTACTGCCCAACGCTCCTCGGGTGCAATGGCTTCCACATTGAGATCTAGGTCATCGCCGGCAAAGAACTCAATTTCGGCTTTAGCCCAGAGCACTCTCCGGGAGCTTTTCTGAGGGTCGAACCGGAAACGAAAGACAAGCAGTGTTGCTTCGTCTCCTCCTTCATTGTATGATCCGTGACTGACTGTAAGCAGCTCAACGCGAGTATGGATGCCCCCATTGGTTCGCTCAATAATGTTGCGTCTCTCCCAATCGCTTAAAGAGGCATTCTGAGTTCGGAAAGTGTCATCTTCACCAATGACCTGGTCTTCCATAGGTGGCTCAAGAGCCAACAGAGGCTCGTCTGATTGATCATCACTCCAGGGACCTGTCATTGCTGAGAC
Organism: Fusarium nisikadoi; assembly: GCA_013623555.1. Lineage (NCBI taxonomy): Eukaryota > Fungi > Ascomycota > Sordariomycetes > Hypocreales > Nectriaceae > Fusarium > Fusarium nisikadoi. Next base: position 21,114 of record JABFFB010000074.1, read on the forward strand.
GGTGCTGACCTCCACTGCCCAGTGTCAATAATTGATATTGTCCAAGTGTCTGATGAGAGAGTATGTGTCCAAGTATACATAAATCAGAATCTGCATCTTTCAAATCACCCTTTCCCGGATATTTATAAGTAACCTCGCCTTGGACGGTACCTCTTGATTACCTACGATTGAATCAGATCAGGCTATGGAGAGCGGCACATGCTGACCATGCAGGTCACCGGGCGGGTAGAACGCCAATCATGGCAAAATGGGTGGACGCCACCAAGACAGGGCTGATGATCCCTGCTGCGAGGTCCTTTGACTGTCGGTATGCAGGTTCTATTCTACCCATCCAATTGAGCTTCTTGTTCATTTCACCATATCACAAAGTCTCTTATTGCTATCCTCCAAACCACAATGAATCCCACTGAAGAACCGTCTAAAATCCTGCCCCAAACGCATGAAGAAGAGGATGATGACTACGACGACGACCTCGATCCAAATGACTTTCTGGTTGCTTCAGAAGCTGAACCAGATGAGGATCACGTCAAGGCAAGGTTTGAGCTGGACCTAGAAGAAGCACGCAAGCTATCTAAGAAACTGCTCAGCCCTGATTTGGATGAAGAAGAGAAGAAGGGTCAGAGAGCAAGATTTGTCAATGACAGGCGGGCCGAATGGAGTGAAAAGACTGACGACGAAAGGAGGAATTTCCTCCATTACCTGGCAGAATACAATCACAGAGCTCACAAACCAGCTGTCAGCCTGCAGTGGGTGATGATGCAAGCTGTTCGAAAACTGCCAGCAGTCTTGATATGGTCACCGGATCACAAAGGCCGTGTTCCTCTGACTGCCGCGCTCCTAAGGGTCAATATTGCCTTCTATTACTCAGTGTGCTTGAAAATGAAAGAGAGAACATACGGAGATTACAAAGTTCTACTATCCAAGAAGTACGAGAATTGGAGCGGCGATGAGACGACATGCTTACATGCAGCAGCAGCATGCATCGCTGATGATGGAAAGAATCGACAAGATGCCTTTAGCAACATGTGCCGCTTTTCACCTCGACAGATGTTCTTTGTAAGGGATAGCAAAGGCCGCACCCCTCTCCATCGGGCAGTTGATTATGAGAGTTGCTGCAAGAGCCAAGTGGGCGTGGTCAGTGAACTTTTACGCACATGTCATGAGCTTCTTGACATACAAATTCAGGATCCAGAAGACGCCAATCGGACTCTGTCAGTATATCAGTATCACCACCATACTCGGAAGAAGGTGCTTGGGAACCGACAAAGACATGCTCAGGATATAACCAGCAAGGAGCTCAAGACAGGACCCCCAAGAAAGGTTGAGCCCAAGCAAGAGAAGGGACAAGATCCAAAGAAGGATTCAAAGAGAGTATCAGCGAGACCAGAGAAGTCGGGAGCAGAAAGGTCGAGCATGGGTCCGCCGCAGCCTAGAGCTAAGGGAGACCCGGCTTCGAAGCGAAGAGGTTCAATTGCCTTGACTCCACAAGGCGTCGCTACTCCTCTGCAATCTCCATACCTGGCACCACTTGCTCGCGTCAAGACAGAAGCAGTACAAAAGGTGACTCAGACGGCCGTGATAGATAAGCCTTTGAGAAGGGAGAAAGAGACGCAGGAGGCAGCAAACATGATCAGTGAACTACTGAAACTGGAGACCTTGCGTAGACAGAGTCCAGAAAAGGCAGCTGAGAGTTTGAGGTTACAGGGCGAGCCAGGTAAGAAGAGTTCCCTTTGTCCTAGGAGTTTACAGGTGCAGTGGTTAGGCCTTCATCAGCCAGAACCTGCACATGGAGGTTTGACCCAAGATTTGTAGCTAATAAGATGTCTAGCCAAAGAGTTCTGGTTTGACTTTGGGCCGCCCAACACTCTCAGTGAGAATGACTTTAAGAAGTATTTCGGCCATCTGAAGTTCGATACAGCACTGCAGTACGTGGGATTTCCGCAAGTTCGACTAAAGGGCAGTAGAGAACAGCCAGATGTGAGGCATCAAGGGAGAAAGGTGAGAGACAACCCTTTTTAGTGTTGTAAGTGTACTGATGACCTGCTTAGGACATGGTAACTTTCTTTAAATGGCTGCGGGAAAAATCAGTAACTAGAATCATCAAGGTAAGATCACTGTGGCAGTCACCTATGTCCGAATACTAATAAGGGAATAGGTTGTTGTTGAAGATATGGAAAAGCCTTCGCACAGTGATGAGGCGATCGAGGAGTGTCTGAAGACCCTGGTAGGTGCAAGCTTTATTTATTGCGATGCCCTTTCACTGATGAATTTAGGGTGTTGAAATACTCGACTGGAGACGACTGGACTTGGATGCGCTCTGCCTTCAAAAGATTGGGACGCACCTACGTGAGATTCACCTCCAATGGAGTGGCAGTAACTCAGCTCTCAGAGCATGGTCTGAGAAGGAGGGTCTAGCCATGATACCTACACTTGAAGTCATTCATCTGTCCCAAGATGAGGCATGTCTATCAGCGATCCAGTCCCTTGCTTTTGTGTTTTGTTAGTACTAACGTCTCTTATAATAGGGCCTCGAGTCTCGTGAAAGAACTCTGGAGAACATCAGACAATTTGAAGAACGATTACGCCAGTCTTGGCCAGAGGGGAAATCTCCGCCCAAGGTAAACCCCCCCAAGACGGGGGGCGGGCGACGAGTGACCCAGGTTCAAGTCCACGACTCTAGACCTCAGCCCCTGGAGCGATCAATCGATCCTCAAAAGTGGGTGAAGTGCATGGAGGACTTTTCCAGACGCTTCAAGCAGATCCAAGCTGTCAGGGATACAAAACCATCTCTAAAGCCAGTGGAAGTCGCCTTGATCGATGATGGCGTTGATATCATGCACCCTGATCTCAACGACACCAGAGATCGCACATTTCTAGGCAAAAGCTTTGATTATCGTGATGAGCGTCCAACACCACGTGTGCCGCCGTACTGGAGCTCGCCTTCAGGTCACGGGACATTGATGGCCAGACTGATTCACAAGATCTGTCCCAGCGCTGTCATCCATGTCATCAAGCTTCAGACGTTTCGGGCAGGGAACTCGGATAAACTTCAGATCAGAGCGGACAGCGCGGTAAAGGTAAGCTCGGCCCCTCGTGTAGCAGACGTTTTCTGATCAGCAAGGCTATTGATTACGCCGCAGAAAGGGGGTCGCAAATCATCTGCATGTCGTGGACTATCAAGCCGCCGGAGGGAGAGCTGAAGGGTGAATTCAACAGGGCAATACTCAACGCCATCGACAAGCATCGCATCCTCATATTCTGCGCCGCCAGTGATCAAGGACAGTCGACAGACCTCAGCTACCCGCATGGGAGTAGCAATCAATGCTTCAGAATCGGCGCGGCCAAGGCAACAGGAAGCATAGTCGAAACAGTCGGCGATTCGCACAACATAGACTTTATCCTCCCCGGCCACGAAGTCGTCGTCGACACCAATGAGATGAAAACCCAGCTCGAGAAGTTCGAAGCCCACTCGGGCAGTTCCGTGGCCAACGGCCTAGCCACGGGCCTAGCTGCTCTTGTCATCGAGTGCGTGAGGCTGGGTGCTATCTACACCAGAGAGCTGAAGGAACTCGAGCCCAAGGTTGCCATAGACTACTACCACAGTTCCATCGACGAACAGGATTTGAAGAACATACAGGAACGCACGCAGATGGCATATGCGCTGAACTGGATAGGCACCGACTCCAACACGAATAACAAATATATCGAGGTTTGGAAGACGTTTAGTGGACTTTCAGATAGGCTGTCGCGAAGTGACGGTGTTCCACTTCAACAGCTGGAACATATTGCGAAACTTGCTGCCTTATTCTTGAAGAAGGGGATGCAGTAGATAGAGCTATGTTGGGTGGAGGAGAAATACCGCCTTGGACTTATCACGTCTGCGGTCTTCTTGGATTACCTACGGGCCTGTACCAAATTGATAGACCGTTACCGCGAGATCATGTTGGCAAGGCCGAAATACTAGAATACTGACTGGCTTGTCAAATACAAATCTATTCATTTATTGTCTATACGCTGCAAGATCTTCCTGTATCAGAAATTTCCTTCTGCAACCACTCTCTCCACTCAGCGTCCTTGAGGATATGTCTAACTCTCGCCTCAAGCCACTCGGTGTTTCCCCAGAATCCCCACGATGCCTGGAAGCGGCACCAATCAACAAGAGCACACTCCCAATGCCGAACGAGAGTATCCCAATCATAATCCAGTGGTTCCTTACCAGATGGCCGACGGCTCAATAAGGTCTCATGGTAGAGATACAACAAGGCCTTTTCACCGTCGTCCATGGCCATTTCTTCAGGCAAAGATGGACAGTCGGTCAGCATGTCGAGAGGGACAGAGCATGTGAACAACTTGGCCAAATCGCAGACTCCAAGCCCAAGACCGACGTATTGAAAGTCGAAGAAACAGACGTTATCTCCCAGCTCGGTGGTAAAGAGATTCTCAGACTTGACATCGCCGTGGATGAGCGTCTCGAAGGGTCGACCGGTTGGTGTGAGGAAGTCAGCTACCACTTCTGCAGTAGACTTCTCCGATCCTTTGAAAGGCGCGCAAAAGGCATCTGACCACTCGGAGTACGTATCACCGGCAAGGGACTTGTACTCTGTGCGTCGAGTCGCAAGGTAAGTGTATCCTCCGTTCAACCATAACTTGCTCCCTACAGCTCCACCTGTATCTCGTCGCTTGAACTCCTCCAGCGGTGGGAGGAGATACTCGTCCAAGTTCCCGGGCAGAAATTTCCACGAGTTGCTGTGGAATCTGGCCAGCCACTCCAGAGCTGACTCAACTTGTCGTGGGCTCAAGACTGACCTCTTCCCTCCCTCCACAGGAAACTTGACTCTCAAATCGGTAAGGATTGTAGCAGTGAGGCCCCTTAACTCTCCATCTTCATGCTTGGACTTCCAGCTCGACGTTAGGCAGTGTGCTACTGCAACGTCATCTTCCAACTGAGGAGCAACATGTTCGTAGAAATACTGCTCAACATCGTAACTCAGTATCTTGCGCAGATGACCCTCATCTGTGGGGCCAGGCGGCGGTGATATAAGCTTAAGAATCAAGAAGAAGGTGTTGTTTGACTCGGCGGTATGAAGATATTTGCGCACTCTGCTAGCAGTTTCGGCGTCCTTTGGTCTTGCGGTGAGGGCGCAGATATGGCCGTATCCTGCCCAGAGCGATTGAATCTCTTGGAAGGATGCTATCTTCAAGCCTATGGGCTCTAAAAGAACCTCGGCGACACGTCGGGAGCTTGTGTCTGCCATTTTGATTTTGAAGTGAGGTTATCACGAGGTTAGAGATTACAGGTTTAGCTACGTCATTGAAGCTCAGCTCATCGGCTCGGATTATCATCTCGGAGCGGGGCATTTGACTTTGGAGGCCTCGGTTCGATTCCCTACTTGGCAATGCTACTGGAGGGATCAGTGAAGTTGCAGCCAAACCGAATCCGCTACAAAAGGATGGCAATCGTTAAAATACCTTCTCGATTGAGCGATATACACGAAGAGGAACTACCATAGCCTCAGTGATCCATGTTCTGTTACAGAGGATGCCTAGCCAAATGATAGGGCTGAATAGTGACCTCTGCCAAGATCCCGCTCAGGCATGGCGGTGAACATTGGGGAATAGGTAATTGATTGACGTAGAGCAGCTATTCACAAGGTTCCTTTATTATTTCTCCCTCTGAAAGGACAGTAGACAGCCACGTCGACAAACTTGGTCAGACAAAGACGGTCACCAAATAGACGGGCTACCTCAATTCCGTCAGATCAATTCCCCCTTTGATACCACGTTTCCTTTGACATACCACAACGGGACGGTAGTGGCTGCGGAAAACAAGCATAAAGTGCCACCAAACAAGCTTGTTAGACGAGATGATTCACTCGCTTACCCCTGTCCCCCAGGGCTGAGCTGTAAGCAAGGGTTGCCAGTGGCGTCGCAGGGGAATGTCACTGATTATTGGACGACATGGTTCCTGAAGGACGTTGAGGTTGAATTGGGTTAAGGATAAATATTCAGCTCATTTCCCGACTTTTCGTAGATTCTGCAGACTCAATTCTCTCAACCAGATATACAAACACCATTATGCGGTCCTCGATTACTATCAGTCTCCTCGCTGTCGCGCCTTATATGGCTGATGCGGCAAAGAGCACGACCAAATACTCTACCAAGACTGTCTTTTTACCGCAGAGAAAGACTGGAAGCGCAACGAATATTTACGCCTCCCTTGTTACAGAAACCGGTTCAAAGACGGAATATCTTCTCGCGTGCCAGACAAACTTTGGCGCTTCATATTCCTGCGATGGAGATTTCCACGGCATTACCGTGACTTACGAAGAGTCGAACATGAAACTTGCTGTCAGCTCGACAACATACGACTGCTCCCTGGGCTCAGGCTCAGCTGTCTGCGCAACCATCACTGCAACGCCGACCGAGTCTGTGCAGTCACGAACAATTCCCTCGTCAGAGAGTGAACTCCGGATGACGCCTATTACTTTTGTCGACGTTAAGAAGAGGAAGACCACGAGCACCAAGTCAACCGCTTCCAGAGCGAGAGAGACGGCGAGCAACAAGCTTTGCAAGAGGAAGATTACCCATGGAAGTTCAGGGTCGGACTCTGGAGATAGCGGAAGTGGTGGAAGCAGTGGCTCTAGTGGCAGCAGTGGTGATGACAGCAGTGGTTCTAGCAGCGGTTCCAAGAGCGGCTCTGGATCTGCTGCTGACGATGATGACGATACTGAGGCTTCATCCGCGAGCCCTACCAAGAAGAAGAAGAATGACGACGATGGATGCTCGGCAGGGTCTATCGCTTCTTGGAGCTGGGGAGTCGTGGCTGTTGGACTTGGTGGTTTCCTTGGTATCAACATGGTATAGGATGTGCCAATGCGCGCGTTTTGTTTACTTCACCTGAACATATTTCTGGAAATAACGTATTATCTGCATTACCGCGGGACTTTTGAGACGAAATACCTAGAATAGCCTGAATTTGATTACACTAGTAACCCATGCAGTGTTTAGTGCATACGCACCAACCAACAGTTTTTCTTATAGCCAGACACTAAATGGAATCTGATGCATTTCATGTCGATCATGTCAAGTGCATTTCCCAGGGCCGCTTACCGCGTTTTCCAGATCAACACTCATATTCCCTTCATCAACAACTATCCGATGTCTAAATAGTAGAGCTTAATCCGTTACATAACAACACAGCAACCATCTGGTCCCAGATCCCGCGTTGCTTTGAATCGTGATAAGGCGCCATCTCAACCCAGTCTTTGACAATACCATAAAGCATACCAGGTGGAAATCCGTTCAGCCCACGTCCTTTAACCCCACCCGCAACGAGCTTTTTCTCGATCTGTTCTGCCGTGATAGAAACCCACCCGTAGACCTTGACAGCGATGAACTCTGCTCCCATCTCCCTCAGTCTACCGAAGGCTCGACACTCGTTCTCAAAGGGCGAGAAATACCAGTCAAAGGCTTCACAGCAGCTCCATAATTCTTGACTGCCGTAGACTGCTCTGGTGTTGACCTCTTGTGGACGATCGACGAACTGCGAGCTGTTAGCATGCTGTGTTGAGATGGTTGATGGCGACTCACAAATTTCATGGCGTAGAACTGTTTGCCGATCTGTGCCTTTACGACGGTGCCGTGGGCGGAGTCCACGTCGAGGACTTTGAGGAACTTTACTTTGCGGCGCATTATATTGCCTTTGTAAGGGGGGAGTTTTGGTCCTGTGTCTGGGGGAAGCCAGGGCTCTCGGGTCATGGTTTATAGTGTAGTTGTGGATAGGTTTGCAACGGAGCTGGTAGACACGCCGTCAAAGTGAAGCTATTCAGCATTGCAGGAAGGGGATTTAGAGAAGAAATTTGAGATTTGTCCAGTGGAGGGGATACAACTGTAATTTATCCGAGGATCAAGGTTCAGAGAGGGTTTTGATCTCAACGAGCGATATGGAAGATACATGTCGAGGTGTAGATTCTTGCAACAGTTCCCGCTGTGTAACAACCATGGAGTCCGGCTTTCAAGCGCAGTGATATTGATAAGGTCTTCGCAAACGACTCCATCTGTAATGATCTCGTATATTATGTATCTAATAGCGTCTGATACCTGCCTCAAGATGTATAGGTAGATGAACGCGTTTGCGTTGGCATGTGAACTTAAGTTCAAACCTTTGAGTCAATTTATACCGTCGCCAAACACATCCACGCGATATTATATGAAGTTATCTATCAAGGCCTCAGATGCTGACACATGACCAGAAGTCTCAATGGCCATTAATATTACCCGACTAGTTGGGTAGTGCACTGAGTTCCATCGATAGGGCTGGTATCACTTTTCTATAACGAATATGCAAAACTTCCATTGGCTGTTAGTCCCCGCGGAAAACACTAGAATGAAGTAAGTAAGTAAGCAGGAGCTGCGCCGCTCAGCAGACACGTGCCATCAATTGTGACAAAAAGATAAGCCAAGAATCCTACTCGAGCAGGCATCATTTGACTTCAGCTTATTGACTCATTCACAAATAAAACATAAAATGTCGGACGCAGTCTACTCGACACCAGAGTGGTATCTCAAAGCTCAGAATCAAGATGTGAGCAGTGACATAGGCCGGTTGACCATTTATCATCTCGGTTTCAAGCAGGCAGCAGAGGGGAAACTAATATTCCCGCCGGTTGATTTCTCAACGCGGCCTCGAGCTATACTCGATGTCGGGACTGCAGATGGTCTCTGGATGCGCGATGTTCAGTCCTCAATTCCCAAACCAGCTCAAGGTGAACATGCCTTCATCGGCACTGATATCAATACTTCTTTCTTTCCAACCACGACCACGAATGGCATCAGCTACGTAAAGCAAGACATCAAGGATCCTACACCAGAATCATGGCATGGGTGTTTTGATCTCATCAACATGCGAATGATTCTCATCGCCGCTGGCTCTGGTGCTGCTCAACGCGCCGTGGTAAATGATCACATCAGGCTTCTCAAACCAGGTGGATGGATCCAGATTGGCGACTGCGATCGTATCTGCCCAACTCCCGAGACAGAGAACCCGAGGTATCACGACATGTTTGCGTGCATCAGAGCCGTTTGCCAAGCCTCAGGTCTCGATCCTCTCGAAGCACCAAATATGAAGTCTTGGTTGGTTGAAGCCGGACTCGACGACGTACAAGAGATGGTAGCTATGAGGGCAGTTGGTAAGAAGAATGTAGATGAGGAGTTGGGGAGCTTGGGGGTTGGAGCGGACTTGATCATCGCGAAGGGGTTTGCGGCGGGTGCTAAAGGTCAGTTAAGATATGATCTGAAGACACACGCTAATAATGATAGGTATGGGTCCTTCTTCAAGACCGTTGTCGGATGAGAGGCTGGATTCGTTGGTGGACGACTTGGAGAGAGAGTTGAAAGATATAGGAGCTTACTTTCCAATGCGGTTTATTTGGGGCCGAAAACCACTGTAAGGATGAATTCGATGCAATGGTTGTTCTTAGAGAGCAGTCGATATGAAGAATATATTCAGGCAATTCTATTAAATCTCTCTTTAATTTCAGTCAACGGTGTCTATCTTAGCTGGTCCCCATCGAGACTCCTAAGAAGAAGCATCACAATGCAGGAGAGGTACTTTGGTTAATTATAACACAGAAGTCAGTTAAGGTCTAAAGATAACTCGAGGCCTGAGATATCACATGTAGAGAAAATTTATCCAATTCCTACACAATGCTATTGGGTCTTGACTCGCTTCTGAGTCGTGTCAGTTTGATCATGAACTCCAGCCTCAACCAGGTGATCGGAACCAAACACCGATACGCTATGCAAAAGGACCCACATCCATACCGACATTTCAGCGCTGTCAGTCATATTTAGTGCATGATTCTCAGGCACTTGGAAGCCCCCGAAACCTTCTAACGCCAGCCTAACAGTGGGCCACGTGGGGACTCTAACTTATCAGCAAGATTTTTTTTTTCTTGACGATAGCTTCAAGTTCCGGGCTTAGACCTATTTCAAGATAGCGTCCGCCACCCACTTTAATATTTTTCTCATTCTTTATCTTTCTCTTCTCCCCGGATTCCACTCCCTGTTTACTCCACGATCTTTAATTCTCACAAACCCGGTACAAGATGAGCACCCTCGCGCTGCCTTCGAGCAGCTTACCGCCTCTGTTCACGCTCTCTAAACGCTCCGAGGCAGATATTTTCACCGCGCTGCATTACCTGGCGGCTATTTACTGTCCTTTATCGTTTCCCTTTTCGAAGGAGCTGGGGGATGTGAAGCATGCTTTTGCCGAGGTGGATTCGGGATATACCTCCGGCAACGAAGATGACGAGACTGAACTGACGCCAGCGACTATTCGTGCGGATGTCCACGAGAAATCATTTGCCGAGCGCTGGTTGACGGGACTCATCTCGCGCGTTGAAAGTTTGGAGATTTTCTCGTCGGAGGAGACGAGTCAGCAGGCGCTGGACCAGGCGGCGTATATCTTTGAGTCACTGTTTGCCACTGCCTTGGATGAGGATGACCAGAACTCACCGTTTCTGAGGGAGTTTTCGTTTGAGATGAAAGGTCCCAGCGGGGAAAAGAAGCAGATTTCTGTTCAGCTGAACGATGGACTTGCGGGAACGAATGATACAGACTTTGAAGATGTTGGACTCCAAAGTTGGGGTGCCTCGATCGTCTTTTCGGATCTCATGTGTACAGACCCAGAAAGATTCGGTCTGACAAATTTTGATCCTACCCAGCATACTCGCATTATCGAGCTTGGTGCAGGCACCGGACTCGTAAGCCTCGTTCTCGGAAAACTCATTCCCGCTCTGGGCATAAACGATGCCAAGATCATCGCAACAGACTACCACCCAGCCGTTCTCTCCAACCTCGAGTCCAACATCTCAATTAACTACCCCTCCCCCTCCCCCGTGCAAGCATCTCTCCTCGACTGGGCCGACTTCTCAAACGCCGCCCCCTTCGACGTCCCGGCAAGTATGCTCTTCGCCACGGATGTAGTATACGCTCCCGAGCACGCGCGCTGGCTACGAGACTGCGCGACACGACTTCTCTCGGACGATGGTGTTTTCTGGCTGTTGATTACGATAAGACCGAATGGAAAGTTTGCGGGTATTGGGGATACTGTTGAAGCTGCTTTTGCGGAGAGGGATAGATTGCGTGGGAGGAATGGGCGGAGGTTGGATATTCTGGAGAGGCAGAAGTTGGATAAGAGGAGTGGTGTTGGCAGGGGTGATGAGAGTCATTACGAGCTGTTCAGAATTGGTTGGGCATAGACATGAGGGTTAAAGCATTTGTTTTAGCGATATTGAATAGACAAGGATAGACTTTAGATTTACATATACACGCATGATAGACATGACAATAGACTAGACGTCAAGACTAATTTTGAGATTGATGATACTCAGTCTTATTTCTAAGTTCATGAGATTCCGTATGGCTGAAATATGATGCTCTTTAATGAGAACACATGTCTGTATCGTTGTATTACTTAAATGAGAAAGCCAAACATCTATAAGTGACAACAGGACCTTGAGTAAAATATCAAAACTGCTCCTGATAGTGAAAACAACCCCTGATCAACTAAAGGTCACACAATCTACAAAGACCGCATCCAACTTTCCCTTATGAACCACGCTCCAATCTTGTGATAGAACCTAAGACAAAAGTCCCATCCAGCCCTTTTCACTTCAGCGTAACCTCATCCTGCGGATCCCCATCGTGTGGCTAGTTAGATTTTGTCTGACATCCCGAAGCAAGATAGCTGAAATTAAGATGGGGGTTTATAACACGAGAGACGAAATAGCTGAAGGGTGAGTTGAAGTTAGGTCTTATGTGCCTGTTCGCAGTTAAATTCACTCCATGTCCATCTGAGAAGGTGGCCGAGTGATGCCGTCAATCTCGCCAACCCAAGCTCACCCTCACCCAAACCCTTGGACCCCCCGACAGTTACTCCCACAATAAACCGGCCAACAGTCCTTACACTCCGGATCCGGCTCATCACTCCCCCTATGAACCCTACAATCTGGCACCGTAGCCCTCACAAACTCGTGCAGATGATGATCTGGACCCTCCTCCCTCCCAATTTCACAATCGCATAAGACGCTATCATCTTCTGCGGCCTTTTCTTCATAATTGACCATTGCTTCCTCATCGTCGACGTAAGCGAAAGCAAAGATGAGTTTAAGAGACTCGGGGTCGTAGTCTTTGTGAAGAATGGCGTTGTCGTAGAGTTTGTTTATGACGCAGAATGTGTCGCCGTGCTCGTGGAGATTGTCTAGTTCGGCTTTTGCTTGGGAGCCTGTGCGGACTTGAGGATGGCGTTGGCGAAATTCTTCGATGTCCTTTGAGGGAGCCTTGGGGACAGCTGTTTGGAAAGCCATGATGTAAATTGCCTTGAGTACGAATTTGGTGATCGGAAGTTGCAAGCTTTGCTTATTACGTGTCGAAGAAACGTCGGTTTGTATTGGACGTGAGGCTGTTTAAATCGTTCTTCAATCACAGGCTCACGAGCTTGATTATACGCGCCGTCAAATCACAGACTAGACCGCATCCTGAGACTAAAGTAAGGGCGCTAAAGGCACAACAACCACCTGCACGTTCATTCAGCCAGATTGCACGATAAGTTGTGCAAAACTTCACGACGCAAAGAATAACGGAAATTTGGAAATAGTTCAATCACTTTAGCGGAATATTCACTTAGGATGAGAAGAGGGGTGCCAGGCAAAAGGCTAGCATTTCACAAACTACATAGGTGCCAGCTATCGTCGCACAGATGCTATTCCTACCAAAACAAAATCCTCCGTACAATCGTCAAGGTAATCTCTCAGCATGCTGTACAAAGTCTCGTCCACCTAAAGCAGTACAATCAGGTACTCCGCATCTCCCAAACCCATCCTCACCACTCAAATACGCTCAAACCAAGCCTGAATCATGCCCGACACACCCGGCAGTCCAAATCCATCCGTGTCCATAAACACCTTATCCCCACTCCCGAACTCTCCAAGCCAGAACCTCCAGCCCAAGCTCCTTGACAGCCCCAAAGTCAGGGACCGGGTATCCAAAGCCCGGGAACTCCGCCAGACTCGGGCCTGTTCGCGCAGTAGTCTCCTTCGTGATCTTGCCCCCCCAGCGATCCGGCATCTTCTCCATTTCCGCGGCGGTGATGACAACGACTTCGAGGTCGCCGGGTTTCTTGAGGCGCGAGCTCTCCATGGAGATGAGGGTGTAGGTGTTGAGGACGGGGTCGTGCTTCATCACGCGCAGGTTGATGGTTTCTTTGGTGGATGTTGCGGCGGCGCCGATGGCGTAGCGCAGAAAGGAGCGGAGATAAATTGGATTGCGGTCCTTGGGGGTGGGAGAGGTAGTGTTAGGGGGAGAGATGACGATAGGGGCGTTGTGCTCAGCCTCGGTCTGGAGAAGGGGGCGAGGCATGATTGCGATGAGACGAGATGTTTCCGGTTGTTGTGATGGGTGTTGAGTTGGTTGTGATGATAGACGTTGAGTTGCTCCTGAGATGGAAAGTCAAGGGGTAGAGGAAAGGTTTGAGTTAGGATAAGGTTCCAGGAATGGGCTTGTTTCTTATGAAGGGAAATGCTAGAATGTTCACTGTTCGGGTGTCGAGACACTGCGAGAAGTGGTTTCTGCCACTGTCGTTCTATTCAGTCCACAACAGCGATGAACATGCATCCGGGACTCGAATGTCCACTGACACTGAGAAGAACAGGCAGATACCTTGGCAACAATTGAATCATTCTCAGCTACATACCAACACTGGCACCTCATCTCATCGCCAGCTTCACCTCCTGTCCAACCGCCCTATCCCCAATGTACGTATCACACCACCTCCCTATCCTCTCAAACATATCAAGCCAAAACCTCTGCTGCTCAATCCCATGTGCTTCCCCCGGAAACTTCACAAACTCATGCTTCAACCCCCAGTGCCTCAAGGCTCTCCTGAACCCCTCCGCCTGCGAAAACGGACACCGCTCATCTTTACCACCGTGAAGGATCAGCATCGGCGGGATGACCATCTCACCTGTCTCTTTGGTATGCTTCATTGCACTGGCGACTTCCCAGAGCGCACTGCCCTGTCGATTTCTCGTGTCGTTGCGGTCGAGAGTCCAGATCGTATCACCCCCCGCAAGCTCTATCTCGTACGTTGATCCTAGGTCAGCTGTAAGTGCAAGACTTTCAATGTCGCAAACTCCCGCTCCTGCTATAGCTGCATTGAAGCGCCATCCCAGACCATGAAGACCATTGCGCACACTGCAGAGGTACGTCAAAAGACCACCTTGGCTCCATCCTCCAACAATTAGCTTCTTTGGATCCGCGAAGCCTTTCTTGATAGCGTTATCGGTGATGGCCACAACATCAGCGTAGTCATACTTGCCCTGTCCTCCCATGCTGTACGAAGCGAATTTCTCTCCCCGACCGCTTGAGCCGCGATATTGAGGGAGGAGAAGGCCGTAGCCTTTTGAGAGTATGTATGGAGCCCAGTTGAAGCACGTTGTGTCAAAGGTATCAGTATCGCGAGATGTAGGACCGCCGTGGATGAGGACGAATGTTGGGAGGGGCTCAGTTGGAGTCTTGTGGGAGTTTGCCTTGGATGCTGGTGTGAGGTAGAGACCGTCGAGTTCGACTTCGTCGTCGGTGGATCTACATGTGAGGACTGTGCATGACCCGAAAGATCTGTCTGCAAGTGGCTCCCCATGGCTGGAGATTTTGATCTTCTCCTTTCCTGCCTCGATGACGAAGATGTCGTATGGCGTACCAACATCTGACAAACTGGCTGCAAGAGTTGAAGTACCAGTCTCGGGGTTGATAAAGACATCATATACCCACAGCTCCTTCTTCTCATCGAATAGGTCATCGCCCCCAAGCTCACTGATAACATCAACAAGCCTGACCTGACGATTCACAAGGACCTTGCCACCAACAACATGAAGACCTCCAGCATCATCATCCACACCACAAGCAACCTTGACGAAATCGTGAGTATTGGCCTCGGGATCAGTCTTGTAGACAGCTCTTCCTCCCGAATCCTTATCGACAGGGACACCAGTGATAAAATATACCTGTCCATCAGGCGCCCAGGTAAGATCATACGGTTCATTCATGACCTTGCAGAGCTCTGTGACCTCTCCAGTGTCAACATCAACTGTTGAGATGATCGTCCCAGTCAACAACGCCTCTTCGATATGAGGATTCTCTTGACTCATAAAAGCAATTTTCCTGCCATTGGGACTCCACGAAAACTCGCCAACGTGAGTCTCTCCGCCAACGAGAACCTTTGTCTCGTGAGTCTCTACATCGATGAGTCTCAATCTCGCAAAGTCCCATTTCTCGCCCCAGACTTCAGGATCAGGCTCATCATTCTCACTCTTCTCCCTCTCCTCCTCAGTTTTCTCATCCGGCGAAACATACGCAATGGTCCTCCCATCAGGCGAAAATAAAAAAGTCTCGATATCCTCCTCATTCTCAACATCAGTTATAGGAATCGCATCACCACCGTCCATTCTGAGCATATAAATCGCCGAAGATTCACCAACTTTCGCACGATCTGACAGAAACGCGATTCTGTTTCCGTCAGGGTGCCATTTTGGCCCAGTGTCGTTGAAGAGACCGGATGTTAGTTGGCGAGAAGAGTTTGGTTCGGTGGATGATGCGATCCAGAGCGTTGATAGGGCGTTTTTGCCTTTGCGGTGGCCGCCGATGAGACTGGTGGAGTATAAGAGTTGTCGGCCGCTGGGGGAGAATTTGAGGACTTTGGGGACTTGGAGATCGCAGAGGGTTTGGGCGAAGGCTCTGTCAAAGCCTGGAGTAGTGAAATGGGCCATTGTGATTGAGGGAAGGTGAATTGTGTGCTGGACACAGTGAGGGGATTGTTTTGGGACACTCAAACTTCAAGAAGCTGTGTTCGGAAGCTAGAGTTACTGAAAGGCCGCGAGGTTATGATCTTAAATACTAAGTGTTCTGCAAGTGTTCCGTTCTCATTACATTATCAGTTGGATCAATTCTATCCTCAGATGCAGTGAGAAATAACGTTGACTCACTGATCGACTCACTAAAGTAAGCTGTCGATCAATCCCCTGATTGGCTGGCGCGTACAATGGCGGGATATCCACAGCGGCTCACTAAGTGAACCACTAAAACCCATCGCGATGACGAGATCAACTGCGGTTGAAGGACTCCGCTGAGCATCAGCCCTACAGATGCGGTATGTGACTCGTTATGTTCGTTAATTTCGATTACATACATGGTGTCTGTCTTGTCGCAATGGCTACTTAGTTGGGTCAAGTTGAGTCATAATGCAGCTTACATGCAGTAAGATGAACAGTGTCGGATCATGTTCAAATGCGGTACTAGCACGGCAATCACCAATACTCTCCATCTCAAGCCAGATAACAAGTAGAACTTGAGGTCCAACCTGGGGAGTGTTTGGGAGTTCAAGTGGCGATCCACGCAGTGTCACACCAACTGCTACGAGATCGACTTGACTTGGGCGCATATTGATAGCCAATTGGCGACAGAATTAGCTGTTCTTGCAGTCAGCACAGCCCTGTTGTCCCCAAGAGGCCTCACAACTGCACTTCACCCAGCTCTATGACCAAGCTGCTACCGGGATCAACCATCTCGCCTCTTCATCTTGACGATAGAAAAAATGGAAAAAGTCTGGTTCAAGCTCCGTCAAACCGATTATCCTCCCGCCCCAGAGGACGCTATCCTTCGCGGTGACGGCGATGATTCCACTGCCCCTCTCTGTCTAGGCCACTTCATCTCCAACGTCAAAGCCCTCGACTTTCCTCTCAACCCTGGCTCAATCCTCCCCTTTCCTCCACGCATGCGCGTCTTTTGCAACACTACTCTCAACTTCACATGGGATGATACCAGGTTAAGGTCTCCAGGCACTAACCTCGCTGCGGGAGCCCCGATACTCGCAGCTACGGGCGTCACGGCGAAGGCGAGCCTGCAGTTTGCCTTCATGAAGACTGTAGAAAGCCATGAGGCGTATGATCGGTTGGATACGTATATAGTGCAGCCTACGAAGGGGTATATCGAGGATTGTCTGGAGCAAGAGCAGTTGCAAGCCTACGTCAAGGGAAAGGTTTCTTGGTCCATGTTTATGATCACAGGCATTAAAGTCGCCCGTGCGGGGAAGCGGGAAGCACAGGAGGAGACCAACGTGGCAGCTGACATTGGCCCAGAACTGTAAGTCTCACTTCTCATAATAAATATCAGCTAATATTCATGATTTACAGTGACCTTCCGTTAGTTGCTACAATGAGGGCGACCGCCACCAACCAACGGATCGGCTCCCAGCAAGTTTCTGGGGAGCATCCTGGGGACTTCATCTGGGCTATCCGCCTTGCCAAGATCCACAAGGGATTGCTGATGAAAGACTGGTCAGTGGATCCGTATACCAAGAGAGCTACCTTTGCAGAAGGTGATGAGAGTGAGCTAAATATTGAGAGCGTACTGCGCGATGAGGGCTTGGAGGGCTTCACGATTGTCGAAGATGATTGGCTTGACGAAGTTGTAATTTTAGATGAGAACAAGAGTGACTAGACTGATTGTCATGATATGATCTGTTATTATGTACCATTAAATCTTGTCTAATTCGCCCTTTCCATAGCTTGTGACAGAACCTCTCTGACTCGCCATCTATCTGTCTCACGACTCACCCCATGCCTCAAGGGTAACAACGCGAGTGGTGAGATATATCTGAGATTTCCAGCTGGCTTTGACATAGCACTGAAGATTGCCAGCATACCAGGCAGCTTGCCTACATCTTGTGCTCTAAAAATAGATGCCTTGTTATCCTTCTGTCGTGAGAAGTCTACTATCCTGGCAGCTAGTCCCGCCGCAACAGCCGTTGCCACTGTCCACAATCAGCAGATATACACCTCAAGATATGGGGCTCTTACTTGACGTTCCGCTCATGCGCTCATTCCTCCTTTGATCCGGATGCTGAAAACCCTCTCCCAGCATAGCAAAGTTTTGTGTATCTGCACGAGGTTCTGGATTAAAGCTTGAGCTCTGATTGCCCGTATTGGTCGAGTAAATGCACATGGTACTGAGATTATGGCGAGCTGGGAATGCGACGGTGTTTGTGTTTTGCCAGTTTGACGCTGCTGCTATCACGAGAACACCAGCGGCTTTGGCTCTCGTCACTGCGTCATCTAGTTCTTTGGAGTAGTTGCGGAAACCAGCGGAGATACTAATAATATCGACAGAGCGCGGTGGTTCAATGGCCCAGTGGATAGCCTGATTGAATAGTTAGTATAGTATGGGACTTCATAGGTATTAGGCACAAACTCTAGCCATTCGAAGAGCCCCTCAATCTCATCAGCATGGTCCCGTTCAAAGACCCTTGCGATGTACAGCCTAACCTCCTCATACATTCCCTGAATGATCCCAGCACAGCACGTCCCGTGCCACGAGTCATTCGTAGAAACACCGGTAAAGTCTTTGTACTCGGCTCGGTAATGAGGTCTCTCTCTATCGTGAAGACCGGAGTCGATAATGGCAATCTTAACTCGTTCGTAGGGATCTTTTCTGTCGCCTCGCATAACTCTGATCAAGTCATCCACCTCGTCGAGCCAGTCACCCGCCGTACGTTCGTTTTCGCTTCCAGCGTAAGCTATCTGTCGAAGCCTTCCGGAAGACACTTACCTCTTGATGAATGTTGCTCTTAAGCTCCGGGACCTGGTTCCTCGTCGAGTCAGTTCCTCCCAGCTCATCTGGGAGACAACAGATCTCCCATTCACATCGTAATCACTTATCCATATTTCGATGTCTTGCAGAGACTTCAGGAGGCCTCTTTTAGATATCTGTGGAGCTTTGTCCTTCACTGTCACTTTGTCAGCCTCGAGGCACATACGTAAAACGCGATGGGAAACTCCCTACAGTCGATACAAACAGCATCATGGTATCCCTGCCGTGACACAATTGCCCTGTATCTCTGCTCTCCGTCTTCCTGTGACGATACTACGACAAATCTAGTTTTTTCTTTTGTGTCATCTTCATCGAACAATTGAGCATACACGATTTTCTCGTTTTCCATAGCGCCACGGACGAACATATCACGCAGTCTGTCCTGAGCAGCTTGCAGATACGCGGCGAACAGCCGTGCGTCTATCATCATTGCCACAGTCAGTTTCAAAAATATCTAACACTGTTTGAAAGACTGACCTTCACGCAGATCGAAGTAAAAGTGAGCATCACCCTCAGGTCCCTGCTGACTCTGGGCCATTGCTTGAGGTGCTGTCACATTCTGAAGAGTAACGACAAGCCTACCAAGAGGGTTTGTTTCATGATGTATTCGTGTATCTAAGTTGACTGCATTAAGACTTTTTAGTAGAAGCACCAAACCACCACTCTGCGCATAGGGGTTGGACTAACCTCGTATTTCCCAACCTTTCTCGTCCGAGCATGATCCTTTTGAAAGGATACAGAAGTAGGGCTGAGGCATTAGGTTTCTGAGAGACAGTTGACCGATGTCCTTCTCCGGAGATTGCAATACACCAAAGTGTTTTAGCTCGACATTTGGCGGCTTTGGAAGCAATGTTGCGGTGTTGGACGAGTGGAGAACAACTTTCACTATTTTGGTAGAAGGGAACCCCCAGTCGCTTATATAGGTTAGTTTGCAGGAGATGTTGAAGGGGATCTCAAGCCAAATCTGGTAACAACTCACTTCTGTATCATTTCCATAGTTCTGGGCCAAACTATCACGCCTAGAACACGACTGGAAGATATTCCCTGCGAACGAATGCTCTTTGATATGATTTCAACCTCTTTATAATCTATGAAGGTTTAGCCCAACAGCTGATAGCTTTGGAAGAGCGGTGTGTACATGTTGGCGATACTTCCGATAGTCTCAGTATGACCAGCTTTGGCGCGTCTGGCTTCACTGCCATAATAAACCATTTGCGCAGCCCATCAGGATTAAGTTCTTCAATAAGTATGCTCTTTCCCTTTAGGACTAGCTCTCTATTAGCCTTTGCCTTTTGAAGATTTCAGACTTGGCTCACTTACGCTTATAGGTCAAGCTGTTCGAATGCGGTTCGTCTACACAGCAGCACCAACACTTGAAGGCCTTTGGCTTCTTGATCGCAGCTTCGTGGAGGCGAGCCTTCGGACAGACAATTAGTTCCTCAGGAAATGAATCAGACCCAACATTTCTCGTTACAACCCTCTCACTTAGTATGAAAGTTGCTTGAGAGCTGTCGACGGGTAGGGCATGTGAGAAAATTCGGTCTGAGAAATTGATGATTTCTCTCTCCAGTTCATCGAAGACTCTCGTCGCATCTCCGTCCTCCAAAGTCCTCGGATGTAGCAGGTTCATGATCGAATACCCTACGATATCGGAGGTTCTTCGAGAAGCATGATCCGTGAGCACAAAAGAAAATCAGGCTGGTATCATGAAAAGGCCTCGTTAGTGGCAGTGCTTATGCGGCTGGGTCTTATGGTCACGTTACGCAGCGGCACAGCCAATGTCTCAGCCATCCTCAGGGAACCCACCTAAGCTTTTCTTGTAGAAAGATGCTAATGTGACGATCACAAGGCTGGCTCTTTGGCGTTAGTTTGCATCAGGCCAGGTATCACCGTTTGGGCTTTTAAATTCCAGAAACTTGTGTTCAGGGACTCCATGATAATTCAACATTTTGGGAATCAACCTGGCAGTCAGCTTTTCGTGAACAACCAAGACGCCTGCGCACTCCAGTTTGTTCTACAATATACGCTCCTACAGTACCAAGTCTGCAGTGCCCCGCGTATTTAATACAAAATAATCAAGTATGAGTTTCTGATCATCATTGGCAGCCATTGGCAGCAACTCTGCTGATCACACTATCTACCCCTCATCATCATGCCATGCGCACATTGATCACATAAGCACTGTCTTACTGCATGTATGAAGACGAAAAGTCAAAGTCACAAAGTGGGATGGACGCACATTTCCTTTAAGTTTATTATTTCACAGTTCGCAAGTTGTAAGCTACCCCATAGGAGATTCATGATCCTTCCCTGAATTCCTATCGCCCTTCAGGAATCATCCACAAGCCACGGACCTAGGTTAGCATTGCGACTGAGGTTGAAAATCCCAAGTCACCTGCTTGGCGATGATGATTTGCAGAACCAGGGCGATCTTACTGATATAGGAGTAGGGCCAGATCTCTCTATTTCGTACAGGTGTGCTTTCTGTAGAGTAGACTGTTCTTTATACAATACCCCGACTAGACTCCTCCTTCTTGTCCTTCGTAGATTTTGATAGCCATTTCACTACTTCAGCGAACCGGTTATATGTGCGCAATGCCAGAAGTCCTATAAATAATGAAACTGTAATCGACACAACGACTATAGAAAAGTAATTAGCATTGCATGTCAACAAATATTCATCGTTAATGTTAAACTTGCATATCACAATAAACACCCATTCGGGAGTTTGTAGAAACGACTCAGCGTCCAAAGCGAACAAGGATGAGAGAAACGACAACGGAAGCTAGATCGCTGTCAACATGCACTGATACTCATCGCCATCTCAGGAACTCACAAATAATAGTGTTGCGAAAGTGAATACCATGAGAACCTTTCCCTGTTCTGTCGTGAGTTCCGTCTGCTCATTGGCAACTTTTGCCAAATTGAGTGAATGCAGTGCCTGCTCATTAGAAATTTCGTTTTGCTGTAGAGAAATGGCTGTGTTGAGCTATTTCCCCAATATCAGTGACTATCTCGAACCGATATTTTGAACACAGAGTATATTATACTTACAGCAGATTGTATCCTGTCAGCAATGGTGTCCATCTCGCCAATATCGTTCTCCACGTAGTCTGCCGACAACTCTTCATCCTTAACATCCCTACCAAGGTTCATAGACAGACTTCTTTGTACAATCTTCTGGAATCTGGAGGCTGATTTCAGAATATTCAGTTCATCTCTGACGTCCTTGATGAGAAGATAGAGACCTTGTGCCTCCTGGATACATTTCCTAGTGGCCTTCACTCGACTTTCAGAGTGATCTCGGGATGTCGCTTCTGATGCACGTCGTAAAGATGAATTCCCGCTGCCGTTTGTCCAGCCACTGAGTTTCGAGGATAGCTCAGTCTCACGACGTCCCTGTCATATGGTTAGGGCTCCGAATCAGTGGCAGACTAGGATGACTAACGATCATGTTCATGTAGTCCGAGAATATCTGAGCAATGGAGGTGCCGGCTTTGGAACCCAATGCCTTGGGCTTCCTGTCGTAAGCGTCGATGCAGTAGTCTACGATAACCTTGCTCATGTCTTCTGCCGACCCTGGTTGTGAATCACTGCCTCCATACTCTGCTTGCTTGATTAGTCGATCCATAATTCCGTCGACCAGACCAATGTGATCGTTATCTAGGGAACAAGAAGAAGAACTAATTATCCATTCTGTATTGATAATCGTTAGGTCCAGGCACAATTTCTAATCGTTATGAAGGAAGACCCACTGTTGCTGATGGTCCAAACCCAGATCTGATTGACCCTAAGTATGGTTATTTGCTTTGGTTCGGTGTCTTCACTGCCATTGGGATGTCCATTCGTGCTGGCCACTCCACTGACGCTTGCCTCACCAGACGAACTGGCTATTTCAGCCATCTCGGCGAGGAACTTGGTAACAACTTGTGCTTTGTTGCGATCGGCCTTGTCTTTTTGAGACTTGCGGTCATTCGCAAAGTGATAATACCACTCGTCAATAGTTGGCGACCCGTGAATCACTGAGTTTTTGTATCCTTTGAGTAACTTCAAATAATCCCCCGAGAGCTTGGCCTTGTTTGTATCTTGGGGGCAATGGGTAGAGAAACAAAAGTAGGGCATCTGATACAATACATTAGAACGATATCCGCATGCTTTTTTCAGATACAAACACACGTATAGTGCTGAAGCCGGTATTTTTGGTTTCGTTCCTGAATTCTTGTCAACATGCTTCCTGTCATCGAGGCATCGCGTTTCATCTGCCGCCAGGTCTTGCATCTCGCGTCTTTCGGTGTTTGTTATTGACGTTGGAAGGCTTTTTGTTCGTGACAAAGACTTTTCTGGATGTTCATCAAATCGGTCGTTCCGTATGTCGCGTTTCTCTCTGATCCCGTGATTAGATTCGTCCCGTCTCAACACAGCTCTTGGCTTCATGCTCCTTGAATCGATCTCTCCGTCCGGGATCTCAATCCAACTATCTTTGAAAAACGACCTCAGCTCATAGTACTGCTGGGGGCTGTACCTTTCCTGCTTTATAATTTTCAATGACAGGTCCTACAAGGCACAGTAAGAATCTCTTTAATAGTCAAAAGGCATTCGACACTTACGTTCATCCAATCCATCTGTTTTACAGTTAGCACCACTGGTCCCAATGATCACAGTGAGCCCACTCACATTTGTCGCTGGTAGGTGAACCCATGTAAAGTTAGGGTTGCCCTCAAACCCCATAACATGTTTCTTAAACTTGATTCCTTCCGTGGCCTTGGCCATTATGCTTGCAGGACCTTCTCCGTAGATGATATCCTTAACTCGTCTGTACCTTCGTAAACTCCCTGATCGATCTCTTTCTGAATAGAACTGCACAATGGTGGCCTTAAATTGTTCAGCCAGCGACTTGTGGTCATTATTGGCTAGCTTTGGATCCTTGAATAAGTCCGGATTGTCAATATGTATCTGTGCATAGGGAGGGTCCCGCAAGATATCTTGGATATTGTCCAAGTACCCCTTGGAAATGGCTTGGATTTCTTTCGTGGATTCACCCCGCGTCTCGTTTCTGCTCCCCTGTGTCTTCTTGTTCTTATCCTTTCGAGTGTCTTGACTTTCCTGCGGGTACTTGGCGGGTGGCACCTGTTTTCTTGCTGGCTTCATTTCTGGTTGATTAGATAGAGAATCCACATAACGCAAGGCCTCGTCAAGGCTCTCCTGTAGCATGGGACTTCTATCAGATGAAGCCAGGAGTAACCAAAGAATCGCGGGGAGACGACCACATAACACTGCATCTTGTTTCTCCAAGTTTTTGACAAGGCTCAGTACCACGTCAAGTGCCACATCCAGTGTTTTTCGTTTGACGCTCCAGTCACCACTCGGGGATTGTGAGATGTAGTGGGAAAGACGGTCAACCATCTCGTCCTTCTTGTACAGCTCGACTACGTTCCAATCCTTGGACGTGGTCTCGTTTTGTCCTGTTTCTCTCGATTCGATATGCTCACAAGCGTGTTCAAAGAGGCATTGAAATCTTTCGGGTCGCTTGCTGGCCATGAGTAGATCTGTGGCAGTCTTACCGTCTTCATTCCTCTCTTCTAATCTTGCTCCTCTACTGAGTAGAAGTCTGATCACAGCGCCAAAATCTTGATCGGAATCTCCTTCACTAGCCGGCTGGCTTGGAACCTCCTCTACACTGCAGGCCAGATGCAACGCCGTTCGGGCTTCGATGTCTCTTATGCTCGGGTTCGCTCCCTTATCAAGTAATACTTTGGTATGCTTCTCATTACCAGATGTAGCTGCGAGATGTAAAGCTGTCTGGCCATTCTCATCTTGCTGGCCAAGTTCGCACATGTTGCCAGTTAAGATCTGCACAATCCCGTCGTTGTCCCTCTGCTGCATTGCTAGATGCAAAGGTGTCTGCCCTTTTCGGTCTGCCACGTTCGGATCTGCTTTGTTGACTAGCAGGACTCTGGTATGATTCTCCCGACTAGATGAAACGGCAAGGTGTAAAGCTGTTCGGCCATTCTCATCTTGCTGGCCAAGTTCGCACATATAGCCAGTCAAGAGTTCCACAATCCCCTCGTTGTCCCTCTGCTGCATTGCTAGATGTAACGGTGTCTGCCCTTTTTCGTCTATCATGTTCGCGTCTGCTTTCTTGGCGAGCAGGACTTTGGTATGGTTCTCATGACCAGATGAAACTGCAAGGTGTAAAGCTGTTTGATTATTCTCATCTTGCTGGTCAATTTGGCTCATTTTGCGAGCAAGGAGCTCCACAATCCTCGCATCTTCCATCTGCACTGCTATATGCAACGGCGTCTGCTTCTCCTTGTCAACAGCATCTAGCTTGATGCCAGGAGTTTCGATGAGAACTTCGACAATGTTGGGAAGCTCGCTCAAACATGCCTTGTGCAAAGCAGTTAATCCTTCTTTATCTTTCTCATTGAGCTTTATATCGCTTCTTTTTAATAGTTGGATGACTGTGTCTTTGTGGCCCCAGTCACTTGCAATGATTAACGGTGTTGATTTAGAAGTTGTTGTGCAAATGTTGTAGTCAGCACCGGCTTTGATCAATAGCTCTGCCCCTTTTGTAAAACCGTCTATGCATGCAATAACAAGCGGCGTATGTCCATTTTTGTCGCGTAAATCCAGGTCGATGACATCTCTTGTTGTGCGAGTAGGGGAAGTCAGTTCAGCCACAACGTCTAGGTGTTTCTCAGAGATAGCTGCGTGCAGTGCGGTCCTTTCATTTTCTTTCTCTTGGCTGTTTATGTTCGTATTATCCTTATCGAGAAGAAGCTTCACGATCTTGGAATGCCCATAGAAACTTGCCGAGTATAGAGGAGTCCATCCGTTCTCGTCTTGAACCATGACTTCGGCGTTCCATGACAAGAGAAGCGCAACAACATCGACATGGCCCTTCCAACAGGCTTCGTCGAGAGGAGTGGCGCCATGGCATTGGAGAGCCTCAATGTCTGCTTTGTTCTCCAAAAGGAGTTCAACAATGTCACGATGGCCTTCTGAGCAAGCTTTATGCAATGGCTGCCGTTTTCTGTCGTTCTCTGCTGCAACACTTGCTTCAAACTTCTTGATAAGAAGCTGGGCCACATCAAAAAGGCCATACTCCGCCGCAATATGGAGGGCCGTCTCTTCGGAGTCATCTGTCGCATTGACATTGATTTTGTAGGCATAATCGTGCCTGATAAAGCTGCTAAGCTTCGCAAGACCGTTATTTTGTTCAGACTCTGGATTATCTGCCATGTCCTTGACAGTCTGGAGAATTTCCAGTGGATCGACTGTTGTCGGTGTATCCACGACATCAGCCGCTGATTCGTCAATAGACTTGTCTGGAGGATCTGTTGGCGTAGGCGCAATTTCAATCCTACCAGGTGGGCCTACGTCGCTGGACTGTTGAGTATTGACTTCATCGTGGGATGACATGATAGCGTTTTGTATGAATATCAGGATTGACAATAAAAGTTTGAGTACCAATAATTGAGAGTGATCAAAATTTGGTGCATGCAGTAAGGATATTGAGGTGAAGAAGGTGCCCAGGGGGACTTTATGGCCCCGGTTTACGAGTGACAGGCCATGATGCCGTCCGAACCGGAAACTGTATCATCCGAGTCGCTCTCCTTGTTTACCTGGCCTCACCCTCTTCCTGAAGATCCGCTATTGGAGAATTTACTCATATATCCCCGCCCGTCTGCAGGAGCTGAACTCATCCCTACATCGTTGTCCAACCAACCCTGGGATCTTATTGGCAGGACAGCCCTGATATTGAAAGTTCGCTGCAGCCTGATCTTGGCGAGTTGGTCAAAAGCAGCAATTCACTCGTGCTGGAGGGTAAATGAGAAGATCTTAGTACCAATACGAAGGCGCAGTAATATTCCACTTTATTAACCTGATAATGCAGGTCATGGCCCATCTGTTCTTTCATTATTGTTGAGTTATAGAATATGAAGCCTCGTATGCCGGTCAAGAAGTGTTTCTAGAGAGGTTTCACTCTTTGCAAATTCTGCAGTTGGACCTCGGCGATTAAGATGGGTTTGGGACGGGGGCGAAGTAATTGTGTTTGTATCATTTTGAATAAGGTAACTATATTAAACAGATAATCTAAATTATAGATCAAGTTGTTCCTAATTTGATATATCAGTAAACTTTACAGATATACTTACTTCAAGCTATTATAAACCTCGCATGTAACAGTAGGAGAATCACGTAAGAGACAAAGTAGTATGCAGTCGTTTGGCATTCCCTGACTACAGGTCCTGTTGCCAGTTGTCCATTGCCGCCTCGGTGTAAGTGTCAATGGCGGCTTTCGTAGCCTCCGCGAAGCAGCCCATTAACTCGTTAAGCGACTCTTGGAGAGAAGCTCCAAGAACGCCTGCCATGATATAGTTTGAATCTGAGAAAAGAGATCTTATAGCTTGATTGTTAAAAGACGAGGTAGCCCTGATCAGTTTAGCCTCCCTGACAAGGATCAGATGCTCCATTTGTATATAAGGAGCTCTGGTCGCCCGTCCTATGACAGAAATCAAGGCTCTTTTAACCCCCTCTTATGTGACCCTCTGCTGTGCGTGTCATTCCGTTTGTGCTTAAAATCATAGCCTCCACTGGACATGATGGCCACATTTGAAGAATAGATCTCGGCATTTTTCAAGATATCATTTCAAGTAGGAGGGGTCTTAAACCCCCTTCAATAGGTGCGAACCAGAGCACACCATTAGTTTACGCTAGCCCACATGCCATCGCGAAATATCCTTGCAATCCGCGACTGTTTTCGCTTAAGAGCGTCAATTTGTCAATGGTTGGTAAGAGATCTTCCCATTGTTCAAAAAGCGTGAAAATCAGGCCAAGGCCCGAGCCTGATTATGCAGCTGTGCCTGACAGTCACATTAGGTAGGCAGACAGCCATCAAGTTCCCTGGTCCGTATTCGGGTCATAAACCCGAGCCTTATTGGAGAGACGACAAATCTGATAGCAGAAAAGCAATCTGCCATTATACAAAAGGGTCGATCAATTCTAAATCTCTCTACGACGATAATACGTCTTTTTCATCTTTGTTCCTGAGTTCTAGCATGATGTCAGTTGAGGTCCCATAGCCCCCGCCGCATGCGTGATAAAACTACCAAAAGCAAGCATCTATGATCTTCACTGGCAACCCCCGCTGATCAGACCATCTGCCCCTCATTATGCATGCAACATGTAACGTGCTCACATAAGCAGAAAGCTACATACTCATCACCTCGATATCTGAATAATATAGAGAAGATCCTCCTCTCATAATGCCTCGTGGGGAGTGAAAATTTCATGGATAGAGGGTGCTTTTTCTTCGTACAAATCCGCCATAGAAGCAGATAGGCATACTTTCCATCCTCCCTCTATGGCCATTATCTGAAGGCCACGTATCGGAGGTTACATTCGTCTTACTTGCAGGCGAGAACTGCGGTTGATATCGCAGTTGACATGGGGGTTGAAAATTGACATGGGGGTTGAAAATCGACACTCACTCGTTCGTTTCTGGCCATGGTAATATGAGTAAGCCGTAAAGACCTTGTGATAAAGATGATGGCGCAAAACCCTCATCTTGTCTTTCTCATACCTCTAATTGCAAGTTTAAAATCAGCTATTCAAAAACAATATCATGAGCCGCCACGTTTTCACCCAACGACTCAAATCGGGTGTCATATTCTCTGCCCCGGGCAACATGCTCGCTATGCCGGAGGGCGGCTGGGGTGACGATACACCCATAACCCGATCGAAAAAGCCCAAGAAAAAAGTTAAACATCGTGGCCTCGATCACTTTCCTCGCTGGATAGCGAAAGCAACACCTTATGACGAGCCATACGATCGTATCGACTCCTTCGTACCGGGTAAAGATACCCGCGGTATTGAAAACGAGTACAGGCCCTACTCGATCTCACCTTACCCCGAGCCCGTAGTAGAAGCTGCAGCAGCGAAAATAGCTGAGGTGACATTGTGTCTACCGATGCTCAGTGTTTCTTTGACGGCGACTGTGGATGGTACAGTCGCTCATACAGAACTGGTGCAGAAATTTCACAATTCGTCGGATGTTATAATCGACGCTGCGAACCACGTATTCCCTCTCTACGACGGTGCTGTCATCACATCCTTCGAATGTACCATTGGCGATGAGCGCCGTGTCAGAGGCGCTGTCAAGCCAAAGGTGCAAGCACGAAAGGAATTCGAAGAGGCTGTCCGCGATAAAGTGGCGGCCCCGGCTCTATTGGAGGAACATACGCCTGAGATCTTTGAGACGTCTCTTGGTAACATCCCAGCCAACACGACCGTGGAGATTAAGACTACGTACGTTCAAGAGCTGAAGGTTGTCATGATGGAGTCAGAAGCAGCCGAGGGCATCGCTCTCACTATTCCAATGTCTATCGCTCCGAGATACAGCAAGTCACCCATCGAGTGGGAGCCAGCATCGGAGGTGCCAGAGGGGAAGCTTGATATATGGATCAAGGTAATGGATGATGGCAAGGTCAATGACGAGGGATGTGAAGAGGAGTCGGGTCACATCCTTCAGTTTGAAGGATCCAAACCTGTCGAATACTCCAACTTGCTGGAAAAGGATGCTGCGCCTAAAACCCACTATGTCTGGCACCACGAATCAGAGCCACCCGTCTTGAAAAAAGACTTTGTGTTTGTCATTCAGATGAATGAGGGCCACCAAATCAAGTCTCGAGCCATTGCCTGTCCCGCAGATGACACAGGTCTCGCTGCCATGGTGGTGAACATCCGACCCAACGATTTGTTCCGGAATGCCATCATTCCGCAGTCATTCACTGGCGAGATCCTGTTCCTTCTTGATCAATCTGGATCCATGGAATGGCCGAATGGATCGCCAGCATATGGCAACAGATATGGTGGAGGGCGAAAGATCGATGTGATGCGCGAAGCAATGCTCCTTGCTCTCTCAGGAATACCATCGACGTGCATCTTCAACATCATCTCATGGGGATCAGCAACCATGGGTTTATGGGAAACCTCCCAGCCTCACACCGAAGCCAACATCAGAGAAGCCAAGACATATGTCTCCCAGATCGAGGCTGATATGGGCGGTACAGATCTACTTCGAGCCTTGGAAGCTGTAGTAAAGCGGCGAGTACAAGAGAGAGAGTCCACGCAGATCATCATTCTTACAGATGGTGAACTAGAGCCGGAGGATTCAATCCAGTTCATCTGGAAGAAGCGGCAGTTACTCGGAGACAAAGTTCGTTTCTTTGCCCTGGGTATTGGAGATGAAGTTTCTCATCGTCTGGTCGAGAGTATCGCGGAGTGTGGTGGTGGCTACAGTGATGTAGTTCATACTACGCAGACACCACGCTGGCACGATCGGTTGAACAGATTGTTGAAGTCGGCTCTGGAACCGAACATCTGGAGCTGCGACATCGACCTCGGCAGTGGTTTTGAAAGAAAGAGCCTCGTAGACCACAAGCTAGGAAAGGAAGACGCCTTGGACCGCGGCAAGACACCATACATCCAAGCCCCTTTTCCCATTTCATCTCTCCATCCTTTCAGCTTTGCGTCAATTTCGTTCATGCTCGACCTTCGTCGTGGCGGAGAACTTCCCAAGACTATCACCATAAGTACAACAACCCCGGGTGCGAAGAAGAAAACCTACGAACTGCCCATCGAGGGAGTATCAGGCAGCGACGGTACAATCCATAGACTAGTGGCAAAGTCTGTTCTTCTGGATCTCCAAGATCATATCAAGCGTGGGGCAACCGAAACAGAAGTCACAAAGGCAAACGCAGAGACTATCGGCACGTCATACTCCATCACCAGCAAGTGGACGAGCTTCGTGGCTATCTCTGAAAATCAGCCTACCCAGACCGTTGAGGAGCAAAAGATGAATCACTACAAAGCCATCTTCGACGAAATAGACATCGACGAGCTTCTCAATACCGTCGACGATGACGAAAGTATAACTTCTGGTTCGTCGTGGAGTACCGGCTATGGTAGTCCCAATGTTTTTCACAAGGGTGCACCATCATCGATCAACTTCCCTATTCCGGGTGAATCTTTCGCCACCGGCCGAGTACCTGAATCTGCGAACCACATTCCAATACCAGCTCCTATGCCTATGTCTGCACAAGCTCTGCCATCACCCAGACAGAGTTCACGGCCTCTGGCGGCCAGTGTCAGCGATGATGTTCGCCTACCCACGAGGGAACGCGTTTACAGCGAAACTTCCTCAGATGTTGGCGATTCTCCTTATCAAGGAGCACAAACGTTAGGGCTCATGCGAGCAAAAACTCCCTACGGCAGCGAGTCGGGCTTGGAATCACCTACGGAAGGATACGCTCGAGTGGGCGAATTTACCGATGTTACAACTAGTCGATCTGACGATGAGTCGTATTCTCAAGAAGCGGCTGCGCCCATGGTTCAGCCAAGCGCGAATCAGGGATCCGCCATACCTGAAGCTATCAGAAAGCCAGAGGAGCCGCATGTATCGGATGATAACGACACTGGCAAAAGAGCAGAGCCACGTGAAGAAACAGAAGGGGTGGCTCGCACGCCAGCGATGGAGGACACTACAGACAGCGACACTGCGAATAGCGATTTGGACGAAGCCATGGTAGACGACCCTTCAATTTACCAACCTAGATACATTCCTCCAGATTTTAAATCGAGGCCAGGTACTATTTTCCCGACAAATTGGAACCTTGTCTTCAGAAATCAACAGTCTGTGCCTGTCAGTCATTCTCCTGTCGATGGGGACCGTCAAATCATTGCGCCCAAGCCTAGTTATCCTTCCTTACCAGGCCTGTCACCGCAGAGTGATAGCAATTTTGGCTCACCATCACCTCCACTGAGAGTTTATGGCCCCCTGGACTGGCAGTTCGCGATGGAGTGTCAAGACGGCCAGGGTCTCTTCGATCTTGGTGAAAAAAGGCACTCACTACATTTGCACTTTTGTTCAGATACCGCCACGAAAATTGGTCCCAAGATTTCCCGGCTTCTCAGCAACTCTCCTACTTTAGACCAAGAGAGGTATGATATATCTGCCCGGCTGCTTGACACATTGATGATGATTGAGTGTTACAAAACGCACCGGGCGCAGGAGGAAGATATCTGGGATCTAATGATGGAGAGGGCGTGGGACGCAGTTTTATCGGTTCTCGGACTCTCGGATGGGGAAGAAGTGTTGGAAGAATTGGCGAGTCAATTGAGGGGAGCTATGATGCATGCGCATTATGTTGCTGCAACTGGAATGAAGGACTCAGAGAAGGGCGAGAGCCCCGTGGATGCAGTGAGATGCCCAGCGTGTGACGTGGCATGGAGAACGAAAAGGCAGTTCTGGTGTCCTTTCGATCACGAGTCCGATAACGAGGTTGATGAGTTTCTGAACTGGGATGACTTTTGGAAACATCAAGTAGGTCAAGGACACGTCGTTTGTTCCCAAGAGGGTTAAGTACTAGCAGTGGGAATGGGGGAGATTTATGAAGTAATTTCTATGGTTTATTCACCTCATATTTTGGTCAGTTTTATATCCTGTCTTCAGGCTTGCTTGTTGCGTGGCGACATGGATATCCACTATTGCACTGGCGGAGAGTTGCGTACCCTACAGCTGTAACGCCTAGAGCCTGGCGTTTCATGCAACTTGTTGCTAAGAAGATTGCATTCAATTCCAGAAGTTCATGCAAATTTTCGTACTGACCTGCTGTAAGTTTAATAATATTATGCGGCTAGTCAAGGTGACCGTAGCGTCACATAATTATGGGAAGCTTTTTAATTGATTAGATCTAGCGGTGTTGGAATTTATCTTGCTGACAGCTGGTAGAAAAGGAGATAAAGAAAATGACTTCCCGAAGCCTCCGAAGCTGTCAAACATGGATATAGATGCCGATACCACCCTTGAATACCACCTATAAAAGCTATAGGAAATGAGTGTGACGGAATAAACGCAGCTTAACAAAGCGGCATTGAGCATGAACGCCCGCTCGGGCCGTCCGAATCTCCACTGTTTCAACTGCCGATCCCTCGCGGAGATATCCACAGCCAATGATCGACATCAAGGTACCAGGGCAAGCCTCGTTAATTACCGTGTCTTTTCTCCATCATTCTTTACACCTTCATTCTACAATTTATATCTAAGCAAGCACCAAAGAAATTGACCCTAAGACACAGCTGCACAGGACCACTGTTGATAAGACTTGTCGGTATCTGTCGTACAACAGCTCTGTTTACATCATGGATCCAGACAAGACCAGCACAGAGGGCACAGACAACATGAGGGGTTCGACAGGCGAGCAACCTCTCATCTCAACACCCGACATGGACCGAAGAATCAGACGCGCTGTAAGTCTCCGACTCCTCATCATCAAGACTTCAACTCATATCGGAATCTAGTTTGACCGTCGCGTTATGCCCGTCGTCTGCTGCCTCTACGTCCTGTCGTACCTCGATCGCGGTAACATCGGCAACGCCAAGACCGCCGGCGCACAAGAAGCCCTGAACTTAAGCTCCGATGACTGGTCGTGGGTTCTCAACGCGTTTTATATCGCGTACATCCTTTTTGAGTGGACGACAATGCTTTGGAAGATATTTCCTGCTCATATCTATGTTTCTATTCTTTGCGTTTGGTAAGTCTCCATAGCTTCGTAATGTTTATAGCTAACAGAGGCCAAGCTGGGGCACGGCTGCGATGTGTTCTGGGGCAGTCCACAGCATGGCCCAGTTGATAGTCACACGCATCTTTCTTGGTATCTTTGAAGCTACCTTTGGTGCTGGCGCGCCATTCTTCTTGTCTTGTTTATACAAGCGAAGGGAATTGGGTCTCCGGATGTCTATCCTGTTGGGCATGTCGCCTCTCGCAAACACGTTTGCGTCAAGCTTGGCATATGGCATCACCCATATCAAAGGGTCTTTAGCCCCATGGAGGTTGTTGTTCATTATAGGTATGACTACCATTCCTCAGTCTGACATATACTGACGGTATTCAGAGGGCGCACCCACTATCGCTTTCGCCCCAGTTGTGTTCTTCTTCCTCATCGACTCCCCCGCAACAGCCAAGTTTCTCACCGAAGAAGAACGACACTTCGCCGTCCAGCGCGTCCAAGGTCGCGATGGCGCCAAGAAGAAGGTCAACTGGATACAAATCATCGCTGGAATACTCGACTACAAGAATTACGTCCACTCCATCATCCACTTCTGCTGCAACTTTTCTTTCGCAGCTTTATCCAACTTCCTTCCCACGATCGTGAAGGCTATGGGCTACAGTTCCATCAATGCTCAAGGACTCACAGCCCCAGCCTATTTTGCGGCGTTCCTGCTCTGCATCGGAACTGCATTTCTGTCGGATAGATGGGGCAATCGTGGATTTATTGTAGCTGGCTTTGCTGCTATAGCTACGGTGGGTTATGGCCTTCTTGCTGGCGTTCAAGATATCAATCGTCCAGGACCCAGATATGCTGGAGTATGGCTCGCAGCTTGTGGAATCTTTCCAGCATTGTGTATCAATATCACTTGGTTGCTCAATAACCAGGGACGCGACTCGAAGAGGGGCGCAGGCCTTGCCATCACGTTGGTAATTGGGCAATGCTCGTCTCTCCTCAGCAGCTACATGTTTCCAAAGGAAGATGGGTAAGTTGCATACATCTTTTGTGCTTGAATTATCGCTAATATCCTGTAGACCATTCTTTGTCAAAGGTTGCGCAATTGGCTGTGGTATGAGCGGGGCTATTGTCATTCTGGCGTTGTTCATGCATTTCGCTCTGGAGAGGGAGAACAAGCGCAACGAGAAGCTCTATGGGCCTTTGGGCAATGACGCTGAGGTGGACTCTGCAGATGAGGACGAGCAGAGCAAGAACTTTCGATACCTGACTTGAGTAATTAGCGTCGCCAATCAGATGCCATGCATTCTCGCTTTCAGCCTGCCCACCATGTCAGCATTAGGCTGTAAGGCATATTAAAAGGCGGATTAGTAACTCCTAGGCATAGCCTGCAAAAAAACACTATCCTCGTTTAGAATTTAAATACAATCGACCATTGAATTTCCTTATCGGTTAATTTGAATCCTGACCTTCGCCTTGCCCCGGGTAACTTTCTGAGAATCGGGTTTCTTCGCAATGGCGACAAGCAGTGCGACAAAGGCGCGGTCGGCCCGCAGCCCAGCACCAGGGCTTGATATCTTCAAAACTCCAGAGAATCCGACTTTCTACTCAGCCAATCTATACG
Organism: Fusarium nisikadoi; assembly: GCA_013623555.1. Classification (NCBI taxonomy): domain Eukaryota; kingdom Fungi; phylum Ascomycota; class Sordariomycetes; order Hypocreales; family Nectriaceae; genus Fusarium; species Fusarium nisikadoi. Next base: position 56,007 of record JABFFB010000074.1, read on the forward strand.
AGAGCCTCGACACAATCAAGCAGGAAATTCGACTTATCGAACTCTGTACAGAAACTGGAGGCGGTATACTCGAGTGCAAGCTACTGCCTGCGACGTTGTTGACCAATGCACGCAAACAATATCTGGCTTTATCCTATTGTGCAGGAGATCCGACAGACACAAAGGACATCCTGGTGAATGGGGTAAAATGTAACATCTTTGCGAATCTACATCATGCACTGGTACTCGCTCGCCGCTATTGGATTCAATCCTCCAGGCAAACCCCACTCCGACTCTGGATTGATCAGTTATGCATCAATCAGCACGATTTAAAAGAGAGATCACACCAGGTCGGCTTCATGAGAGAGATTTATCAGGGGGCGGAACAGACCTTGGCTTGCTTATCAACGAAAAAGACCAGCGGGAGAGGGCTGAAATGGCTGATCGACCTGTGCGACGCCGTTCCTTCTCAAGAAGGCGATGGACCATTCCAATACGGCACAAAAGACGAATTAGATACTGAGGACGAGGCTGAATCAGAAGATCTTACCCGAGAAAGTGACAAAATGTCCGACACATCCGACTCGGGGCTTCCTGGAAGTTACAGACAGCAATGGCTTCGTATATGTGACCATCTCTGGGACAACGTGCACATGGAGAAGTTTGTGAATGGTTGGATTGCATTCTACGATGTTCTGACCAGCCCATGGTGGAACCGAGCTTGGATCTGCCAGGAATTCCTGGTATCCAGTCAGGTCACTTTCATGTTCGGCAACTATGCCGTCTCATGGGAACAGTGCTGGAGAACCATGCAAGCATTTTGCGGAACACACAGATACGTCTTGACAAATCGGGATAATTTTGTGGTGTTCAAAAACCTCTCTGTAGGCTGTCCTGAGGATCGTCAGTTTTGCCGCATTCTTGACATTGCTCATGGGAAAGACCTCAACCGTCAAGTCGATCACGTGGGCATGGCCTTGAAAATGAAGATCCGCTGGAGCGGCAGCATGGATATAAAGGTTCTTCTATCACATTCTCGATCTTGCAAGTCATCCGATGATCGTGATCGAGTATATGCCATTCTCGGGTTAACTTCGCCGGGATATCAGATATCTCCTGACTATTCATACGACATGACCGCAGCCCAGGTCATGACAATGACCACCAAAGCAATCATAGACAAGGAAAAAAGCCTTGGTATTCTAGTCCGAGCTACAATATTAGTTCGATCTAGGAATCTAGATGTACCTTCATGGGTCGTTGATTGGAGTAGCACTGAAGCCTCGGATACTCGAAATAACTATTTCGGGAACAGGGAGTTCTATCATATGAACTCCATACCTCATGAACCTCCTGAGCCGACGTTTCAGATTGTCAGAAACATGACCGATGGGACGCAGGCACATATCCTGAAGGTTTATGGAACATTCGTCACAAAAGTACGGGTTGATTCGAGGGATTGGCCTTTTGCGGGATTCTATAGCCCACAAGGATGGATTGGTTGTGCTCTGATTTCAATCACTGAAGGAGATGAAGTATGGATCTTGCGCGGGCTGCAAGTGCCTATTGTTTTGCGGCCATATCTTGACGGGTACAAAGTCGTTAGCTCAGCCTGCCTATGGGGACGGAATGGCGAGGAAGTTGGGACAGTATTGATGGCCGCTGAAGCGGGAAGAGCTGACAGGACTCGCATAATACTGTACTAGAGCATGTAAATATTCACTGGATGATATTATATGGTCTATTCGGAATTGTGTGAGTAGTGCTTCTATAATGGTTGGTCTAAAGGATCCATTACCTAAGCGGACCGCTTTCTCCGATGCGCATCATAATTATAGATCATAGTACGATTGGAAGTGGGTTGGCTATCTCCGAACAGCTTGATACTTAGTACCTGCAAGGTGCCCAAGGCAGCATAAATAGAGAGCTTCCGTCGTGTCACTCAGGCGGACTTTCACACACTCCACCATCTTTCTTTTACACCTCAGTGCCCTTCACTATTCAACATGACTTCCACCAAGCTTCCAAGTGCCATCTGGTCTCGCATCACATCCAGCAAGCGCCTCGACCGTTCCTCTCAAGCTGTCTCTAGTGTTGGACAAAAGGTCTATATCTTTGGCGGCGAGTTACTCCCACGTGAACCAGTTGATAATAGAGTCGATGTTATCAGTCTTGATACTCAGGGTATGCTAACAACCAACGGCCATCTAAACCTTGCTAAGCTTCACAGACCATGGTGTCCAGACACTTTCGGCTCCGGCCAAAGCCCCCTCACCTCGAGTCGGCAGCCCGAGCACCACCATCGGAAGCAACATCTTTCTCTTCTCCGGACGCGGTGGTCTTGAGATGAAGCCCATTGAAGAGAAAGGCGCTATCTGGCGGTACAACACAATTGACAATACGTGGGACACTATCGATCCTGCAGATTCCTCTGCGCCATTCCCGGACGGTAGAAGCTACCATTGTATCACCTCGGATGGGGTTGACCAGCTTTACCTCCATTCTGGATGTCCAGAGCAGAATCGACTCAACGACCTTTGGGTTTTCGACCTGACCAAACGGGCATGGTCCGAGCTGTCTTCTGCACCAGGTCCTGCGCGCGGTGGCTCTTCCATCACATTCCACGATGGGAATCTCTACCGTATGAACGGGTTTGATGGAAAGACAGAACAGGGCGGCGCCTTGGACATCTATAACATTGAGGCTGGCTCATGGTCTACGGTGACTTACAAACCCGATGGTGTTGAAGGCCCTGAAGCGAGAAGTGTAGCAACTCTTCTGTCAATTACAGTACAGGACAAGAATTTCGTGATTACCATGTTTGGCGAACGAGACCCAAGCGCTCTAGGGCACGCCGGGGCTGGAAAGATGCTGTCCGACGTCTGGGCTTTTGACATTGAGGAGAGTGTTTGGCAGAAAATGGAGATTGGGGAAGATGGACCTGTTGCTAGAGGTTGGTTTGACGCTGATGTTGCAAGGGATGAAGATGGGAAGGATGTTGTGATTGTTCATGGGGGTCTTGGGGAAGATAATCAGCGACTCGGCGATGTTTGGGCATTGCGTTTCTAGGCCCTCAGTGTATTCTAGTTAGTTTATCCACAAAAAGATGATCGTTCATGCAAGAAACTCAAAATGAACCCCACTATCAAAGTCATGTCAGCGGCGTACGGACTCCGTGACTCCATCATACTAAAAGTCTACCAATAAACGGCGAGGAGCTACAGCACTTGCGATATTACAGGCTTAGTGTGCTTCGCTGTGAGGTGAGCCTTTAAAGGTACCACGGAGTCCGATTCTCCGATGGACGTTGTCAATCATCTAGACCACCCAATGCCTCCAAAGCGAGCCTGCGACGTTTGTTTCAAGCGCAAGGTATGATGCACCGTTATAGCATCCCTAGTCAAGCTAACCAAGGTGACTAGATCCAATGCATCAAACCAGATCCAGAGATAGCCTGTGAATGGTGTGCGCATCATGACCTCGAGTGTACTGTGAAGAGGGAGTCCCAGAGGAAATCCGACGTGAGGTAAGTCCGCAGTATTGCTACTGATAAAGTCAAACCGCTAATATATTACAGCGCGGCACTCTCGAACCACGTTCAGGCGCTGGAGCGTCGCGTTACGGAGCTTGAGGCAGCTCTTCTGCAGATGCGCTCTGAGATTAGATCTTCAGCCGTCTCTGCATCTACTCCAAGTGTCACTTTGACGTCTCCACAATCATTCTTGGGAACGCAGTCTGATGCCCCTTCTTTCTGTGTCACTCCATACTCACAACAAGATAGTGCGAGTTCTGGTAAGGCTACTAACGCAACGCTCTGGACATGTCTCGGGCAACATTGGTACTTCAAGGGCATACCCATCAACTTCCCTAAAGGCCGTGACTGGATGTCTTCCAAGACAGGCGAAAGTGTCTTTTTGAATGGCTTCCGTCTCTTTGGCTCACAAGCAGGCAATCCCAGCACTTCTCCCGCGCTTTTCAACTTTCTCGACAGACAAACGGTGGAGGAGTCTCTGAGGTCATACTTCAGCTCGCCATGGCGACTTGTATACCCTGTTATCGACCCGGTGCTGATTGAAGATATTTTGACACGAGCTTATGCTGATTCTCAAGGTCCTTCTTCCGAGGAGAAAGCTTCACAACAAGCGTGTATTCTAGCGTTCATGGCCATGGCTTCACGACTGAGGACTGCGGGTGTCGAGCCTCATGACGGTGATTTCTATGTGCGCGCATCGCAAGGCTATTTATCTCAAGTCATCAGTCATAGTACGTTGGAAACTCTACAAACAGTTCTCATGCTGGTAAGTTGAATTTCTACCCAATCCTGTTTTTCCCAACTCTGACGCATGGAACAGCAAATCAGCCACCTACTCTCAGGGCAGTGGGAGGCCGCAGCCACCTTGCATCCCCATGCTTGCCGTATTGTATATGATCTTAAAGGCCATATTTCGCATCCACTTACATCAAGCGGATCAGAAGGTGCGGCAGATCAGCGCCATCTCCGGAACCTCTTCTGGCTATGCTACATCTCTGATAAGGACATAGCCATGCGATCTGGTAGACCCCCTTCCATCACCAGAGACTACTGTGACTTGACGCTGCCGAATGACTGGGCTAGGATATATGACCGGCCGACCGGAACTGCTCAGGGTGGGGTCTTTTCCCCGGGTGATAGTGTCTGTTTTCCACAAGACTTACACCTCTCCCTACTCAAAGAAAGTTTATGTCTGGTTTTCTGCTCCCTCCACAATTCGAGCCTATCAGATGGCAACATCCTCTGTCAAGTTCGCCAACTAGACCTCGATCTTGAGTCATGGCGCTCGAATATCCCCGTTGATTACAGGCCAAAGCTGTCAATGCCTCCAGACCAACCGCTGTTCGGCCCGCAAATGTCGTCTCCACAAAGGACAAGATGTATTCACCTCCAGCTCGAGTACAACTACATAACCACAGTGATTCACACGGCTGTTCGAAGATGCGGCGCAATATATGCCGTCGATGACAATCTCCCGGATGATCTACACAGCGTCTATCACTCAAGCAGTGATATCTCTCTGGAGGCGAGTCGCACAACCCTTCAGATCTTCAAGTCTCATACGGATATCCTCCAGGAGAATATGTTTGGGTATATGAAATGCGTCTCATTCACTCGCCCTGTGCTAACATGTACAGTCACATTGCCTTCTACCCTCCCATAGCGGCCATGGCGCTATTCATGAACATCCTGATCCATCCTCTAGATCAGCGGGCTAGAAGCGATCTTGACTTTTTGGCCAGTTGTACAACGTTGTTCCAGGATATGGCGATGGAAGGGTTGACAAATGATGACATGGACTGCATCCACGCGCTCAATAGTTTCGTGTCGGAACTGGTCCGCCTTGGAAATAGTGCCATATGGAAGACTAAGAGGGAAAGGAGGAGCACAACCGGGAAGTCATTGTAGACCGGGATGAGAACCTTGATATAAACTTTCCGGCCATCTTGTTCGTGATCGGGCCGACGACGACATTTCATATGTAATTTGTCTTGTTCAGACCTCGAAGGATCTTAAATCTTATATGCGCCGCCGGCCGCCCTCTTTCAAAGAACCGGGTCGAGTTCCCGGTCCCGCTTATGATAAGCACTGGTTGAACAAGGCGGTTCCCCGCAACATCACTAGCAGGGGGTATTTAGAGGGCGCACGCCAATGACAGACCAAGTATAACAAACACATAAAAGAGAGCAACAGAACTGAGAATTGAACACCGACAAGAGACAATATCAAACTCATCAAGACAATTGGTACCATGTCTTCAACCACCACCACCACCATCCAAGCCCAAAGCGGCACCCTCACCATCGCCCCCAAAACCACCCACGGCCATGAACTCAAGGACAAAACCCCCCTACAAGCAATGTCCCACGGCGATGTCGTCCTCAGCGGCATCCCCACGCACCCGGACTTCTCCTCCCAGCGCCAATGGCAGCTCGAGCACATGGCCGCCGCTTTTCGCCACTGGCACCGCCAAGGCTACGTCGAAGGCATGAGCGGCCACATTTCCGTGCGCGACCCTGAATTCACCGATGCTTTCTGGACGAACCCCCTGGGCCGACACTTTGGCCTGCTTAAGGTTAGCGATATGATCCTCGTCAATCTTAGTGGAGAGGTCATTGGGGGCAATCGCTCAAGACCGCCCAACACAGCGGGGTTTTTGATCCATGCCTCTATCCATAAAGCAAGGAGTGATGTGCACGCTATTTGCCACTGCCATAGCATTCACGGCAAAGCGTGGTCTGTGTTCGGCAAGCGTCTCGAGATGATTACACAAGACGCGTGTAAGTTCCGGGGCGACGCGCATAGCGTTTACGACAGCTACGGCGGCGTCGTGCTGGGCAGCGAAGAGGGAGACCGCATCGCAGCAGCCATGGGCCCCAAAGGAAAAGGCTGCATCCTGCGCAACCACGGCATCCTGACCGTTGGGAAAACAGTGGACGAGGCAGCGTGGCTGTACACGTCCATGGAGAACAGTTGTCGTGTACAGCTTCTCGCCGAGGCTGCTGCGGCGAACGGCATGCCCAAAGTTCTGATTGAGGATGAGGAGGCCGATTTCAACTTTCAAGTCGAGGGCGATCCTGAGATTGCCTACTGTGAGTTTCAGGTCTATTATGACTTGGAGGATGAGATGTCCAATGGCGCCTTTAAGAAGTAGGAGTACCAAGATGAAGACTTGTTCAGTCATCGATGGATCTGAAACATAACTTTGAGAACTACTTACGCTGAAGGATATGTAGCCCAACCAAGATGTGGGAATAAAAGTTTGTTTTTTTAAGTTTCTTTGAAGGGCGAATACGGGGGAATCAAATTGAATGTGGGCATTTGACATTCTTCGATAACTCACTTCAGGCAGTGTATCAGATATTGACGGAGGAGCCAAAGATAAATTTTCAGCTCATCATCTAATCCAGTCTTTACGTAGAAACATAGCAAATTCGCGGGAGTAATTAGCATCTGGTAAACAGTATCAATTTCAGGCACTATGTTCTATATCTCTCAACAAGTCAACTGCAAAGCGCACCTCAAGCAACCTCGCAAGACCATCAAACTTCATAAAACGACGTATCAAGCCCGACATGCTCAGGATTAACCTCGTTCAGATTCCTCCCAGACCAATCACAATCCCAAAACGTAGCCAGTGCCCAAAGTTTGATGAAGCTGTGTACATACCCAAACACAACCTGACAAACAACGAGTGGAAAATCAGAAGGATACCGGAAAAAATGTGAGATGATTTTAATAACCTTTGTCCAGAACATAAAGATCAAGAAGAGCACCAATTCAGCGCCACCGAATTTCTCAGCGAGGACAAAGGTCGTGATGAGCAGCGTATCCCAGAGTATAGCAAAGTTGACAAGGCTGGTCCAATACACCATGAAGCAGCTCCATGTATACCGAGAGATAAAAGCCGGGTCACGAAGCATGACTGGATTGCTGCGAAAGGTCGTGCGTGCCCAGCGAAGTAGCTGGTCCTTAAACTTGGGCCACTCACCAAGCGTCGTTTCAATCGTCGCATCCTCCGTGTCCTGAAACTTCACAAGCCACTTTTGCTTCATACCTTCTCTCGTCAAAAAGTTATCATCGTCGGGACCCAGCCCCTCACCACCAAAAAGGCCAAAACAGAACTTTTCATGGCAGAACCGCTGGAGGAGGTCAGTGTCGTTGAGGAATTCTGTACGGTACACTGCTGTCCGACCTGAGATGACGAATACTCCACCATCGATGGCGTTGGATGCACGGAGTTCCCAGTTGTGACGCTGGAGGTAGTTGCACGCGATGAAGTTGACGATGGAAGGCCATGTCCAGACTCCAGGTGTTGTTCGCCGAACCCGTTTCTTGGTGGCTACCATGCCGACACTCTGATCTTCAAAGGGTGCAAGAATAGAAGAGATAAAGCTCCTTGGCCAGAAGACATGGTCATCTGCAAAGATAGTAATTGGTGTAGTGACATTTGGCATAGCATGAGTGATTTGTCGCCTCTTGCTCGGTTCAGGAAGCGCCGAGACAAGAATCTGAATATGAGGGGCATCGATGGTTAATTTTCTGAGAACAGTCTGGCATTCCTCTCGAAGAACAGCGCCGACTGTGACGACAAGAATGCATGCTGGGTTATTCACCAGGATACTCTCCACACACTCCCGAAAGTCAGGGCCATGAGGGGCAACAGTTGGAAGAATAACAGTCACATCATTTCTCGAAAACGAAGAATCCTCCTTTGCCTCTGCAGGACGATAAATCCACGATGCAAGAACATGTCCGAACAAACGGAGATATCTCAGTGTAAAGAGCGTACAGAACACCTGTGTCCAGATATCATCGACAAGAAGCCAAATGCAAGGTAAGCAAACAGCCAGAGGAACGATCAGCAAAAGAGACGGAAGCATTCGAGAAGGAATGTGTCCCTTTGACGGGAGAGCAGTTGGCCAAGGAAAGAGCGTCATGTCGATGGGGATCTTCTTACCGAGTGGGCTGTTTCTGAAGTAAAAGTTGGCAAAGTTGGCAAGACTCACCTGGTTTCCAAGGAATTGGAGGTTTTATAATGGCTTGATGAGGGTTGTGACACTGTTCTGTGATGTAGGCTGTGATTCATTGTTTTTGTTCATGGCGATGGACAATGAGCTTTGTTTGTGAGAGCTTAGCGAGTCAGTGGTCTTTGTGAATGGCTTTGAACAAGGTATACGACAAACTAGGGATAGGTAAGTGTTCTTCTGAAGTCTGCTTGGTTTTGGAACAAAGCATCTTGGGCTAGCTGGAGATTTGGAGGCGACTACTCAATCCAAAGACGTAGTAGAGCAAAGTATTCACCGCATGAGCCTCTCGGTAGATTCAGTGTGCCTCTTTCATAGTAGATGAACGCAGTGTATTCTCTTATGGTAGGATATGCTAGGTCATTCACAGATATATATCGTTTCTCTTCAGCTGAAAAGTCAAAGTGATAGTACGCATCCATGGTGAGCTCAAGGAAGTACGTGGCCGTTTCAGTTGACGAAATCTTAGATCAACTCGAGCAATTGGTCAAAGGTCAGGTTTATTCTCTAAACTAGTTTCTTCATACCATATACCTCTACGAATAGATTATCTAAAATATTCCAAATAAGCTCCTCTTTCCCTTCTTCTTCTCAGGAGGATAAACCACAATCCTATCCAAGTCCGCACCCTTCACATCCTTCCCGTTGTTCAGGCCACCGACAGTAATAGTATTCTTGCCCTTCTTGAGGGGCAACAGCAAAGGAGCTGATAGAATGATCCCCTTGTGAGTATCCTTCTGCCATAGGGTGTGCACCTTGTCTTTATCGCCGTTGACGACAACGCTGCTGATTCGTCGGACCGCCCAGGTACCGTTGATGCGGTCAGGCTGACCCATCGGCTGGTCGCCGAAACCCATATCGTCGATGTCTCCACGATGTTAGTGTGTGTGAATAGGAAAGGAAAGGGGGTGTGGACTTACTTTGGTGGTAGAAAGACACCCATTGATCAGCGCCTTGGCCGTCAACTGTGAATGTTGCGGTGCTATCGTTTCCGTAGATGCCAGTCGCGATGACATGATCCGTCCCAAAGGTCTAATCACTGTCATTAGTGAATCTTTACGCTGTTGGTTGAAATGACTTACAGCTTCTTGGAGATGAGCGTCCCCAGCAAACTTGGCGTTCTTGGAGGGATAGGTCTTTCCCTTGATAGGCTTCCATTCACCAGTCTTGCTACAAGTAGTCAGTACAGACGTAGAAACCCACGGTGAGCCTACCTACACATTCAAGTCGTAGACATCGTGCCAAACTACCTTGACGCTCTTGTTGTCCTCGTCAATCTCGATCGGGAGCCAGACATTGCGACTCTCCCAGATCGATGGGAGATCCCACTTCAAAATGTCAGCTTCGAATTGCACCAGAGATAATGAAAACTTACCTGGTCAGCCATGTAGAGGTACGTAGTCTTCTTGGTTCCCTTGATCCTCCATGAGAAGCCGCTCTGCGTACTAAACGTCCTCGTATAAGCCGGCGCGACAAAGAAAGGCTGCGACCACGGGCCCTCGAGTTTATCAGCCCTCATAGCCACAACATCTACACTAATTAGCCCTCACTCTACTCTCATTCCCATCAAGACTCACTGTTAGGTCGATATCCCGTCTTGTGACTCATAAACGTCCAGTAGCTCTTCTCCGTCTGTATAATTGTCGGCGCTTCGAAGTCATACTTATTAAAACGAAACGTGACCTTTTCCACATCCGTGAGGTTCTTATTGAACTCGCTGACGTAGACATCTCGGCCCTGGACCTTGTCGCCGTTGGAGTAGAGAGCGTACGACTTCCCGGTCTTGTAATCGGTGAAGGCGCCGAAGTCCTGGGACCAGTTTCCGAGAGGGGAGACGGCGTGTTGGAATTTGTAGGGGCCGGCGATGTTGTCGGATGTTGCGAGGCCTTGGAGCAAAAGGCTGTAGTTGCGGTCGTCGGCGTGCCACCACATCTGAGACGAGGTTAGCTTGGTAGTTTGATGAGAGGTGGTGACATACGTGGTATTTTCCTGTTTCTTCGCTGTAGAGAACCTTGGGTCGTTGGATGATACTCTCTGGCGAAACAAACTCATGACCCTCCTCAGGCTCTGTACCACATCAGTAACAATCTCCAGTGTCGATTGGGAGACAAACTCAGAGCCAAACCGTGAGACTCCCACGTAGCGAGGTCATCGGAGCTGTAGACCGATATGCCACCGCCTTCTTCCTGCTCTTCAGTTTTATGTTCACCGAACCAGTAGAACCTGCCACTCTGCCTATCGACGCAAAGACCGCCTGCATGAGCGTTGAACAGGTTTCCGTCAGTGTCGTACCATCGTGCGCCGGGGACAATCCACTTTGCACTCGCGAGCGCAGCAAATGCTAGGACCGAGAGGAGAGTCATGGTAGCAATCAATTAGCGACTCTCTTGTACGACCAATTGACAAGCTCTGCAGTATGTACAACCAAATGGAAATGCTTGCATTTTATAGCTATCTCGGTACATCTCCGCCCGACGGCGCAGAAGTCCCCCAACGGGCGTCATACCTCGTCTTAGCATCACGGCCGTTTATGCTTGTTTGGTTTGCGGGGGGAGCCCCCCAATTCGCACGTCGATCCCCCGCTGAATTGGTAGACGCTTCAATCATAGGGGCTCTTGGCGCTGGGATGCCCTGGGGGCATGGGCCGGGATAATTGCCAACCACCAATCGGCCCGTGAGACGAAAAAAGAGCCTAAATTACGAGAGAAGGTGAATCGGGTGAGCTTTGTCCGTTACATTGGTTCTGGGGTATCTCAGTTGAGTTTGGGGTGTTGGTCGGTAAACGCCCATGGTGAATGGCGCTGTAGTTACAGGCGTCGGGTTATCGTTTTCCCTTAGTGATGCATGATATCTGTTGCTGACATGCATCAAGGAAATCCTACAATCTTAAGCCACGATGGCCAATGCACCAGGACGTCCGAGCAAAGCTTGCGATGTCTGTAAAAAGCAAAAGGTATGAAACAAGATGGGATAAATGGCCGTGGCCTTGTTAATTCTGGCGTCAGATACGATGCTCGGGAGAGCGACCCAGCTGTAGGCGATGTTCACGATTGAACAACGCCTGCCAGTACGAGACCAATCGAACTCACAGTAGAGAGACTAGAGGGGCTAGAAAGTCCTCAGCTGGAGATGCAACTCCACGTTCGGTTCAGTCAGGTCATCTAGCCCCAATTGTCCAAACAGCATTTCCCAGCATCGCAGCTGCATCAAACCATGATTTCTACCGAGGCATCACCCCATCTTTGGTCAATGCCCTAGTCAAACTCTACTTTGACAATGTCTACCAATCAACTCTTCTCCTGCACAGAGGCACACTCGCGCAATCGCTTGTAGAACAGGCTGTCAAGCCTCATGTTCTTCTGAGCATCTGCGCTTGGGGCGCCAAGTAAGCATCTACCATTCACCATCATACTTCCCGTCTGACTGACAGCCAAGTTTCTACCGTGATGGATCGGGGAATGCTGCCCTCAAGGAACAAGGTCTAATGACGAAGTGGGCTAAGGAAGCCGGAGCACTCGTCTTTCAGGACGCAGAGGAGCTCAGCGATGATAATCTCGTAACGTTCTGCAATCTATCGCTGTTCTGGCATAGTCAAGGGTCATGGAGGATAAGCTATCTTCACAAGGGTGCGTCCACCCAAATTGGACCCTTTGTCTTCTAACTTTGCCAGGTAATGCGTGTCAACTCCTCCACATAAACGGGACAGGTCCAAAGAACGGCTCGTCACTGGAAGCTGACTTGCGACGAAGACGGTTCTGGGCATGCTATTTATTCCACTGCTTCAGCTGTGAGAAGTTATTCAGGTTCGAGGCGATTGCTGATGTTGAGAGTCTACCACTGCCTTGGTCTGAACAAGACTTTGCAGTTGGGACTTCACGTTCAGCTATCGCAACGATTGCGAATGGAGTCTGCTCGGGAAGTATTTTTGCAGAGCTCATACGCGGTCTCAATCTCTGGTAAGTTGAAACTCGACCATCAGACACACACTTGTACTAACTTCCAAGGTCATCTGTCGTATCTGTTGTTAGATCCGAAGCTGATTTCAACTCCCGTCTCCAAGAGATCTTCAGGGTCGAGAACAACGTCGCATCGTGGTGGAGCAATGTCCCCGACAGTTTTAGACTCGACGCTTCAAGTATCCCAACTACACCACGCGAGGACTTGCCCAAGATCTTGCTCACCAACCTCGTCTATCACCAATCCCTCTGTGCACTGCACTCTTCCATCGTTCCGCTCTTCTGCTGGTCGAAAGGCGATAAGACTTACTCGTTAGCCAGACAGCTATCTGCCCAAGTTGCCTTCGATCACGCCATTGCAATCTCCAATCTCATCTCTGCGGTGTTGACTACCGGTTCTCCTCTTAGTGCGATGCCGATATTTGTCGCGTATGCAGCCTACTCGAGCTGTGCTATCCAGATACCCTTTCTTTGGTGTTCCGAGCCATCCGTTAGAGAGCGAGCTCAATGCAACATTGACGGCAANNCTTCAATTTTACAGTTTGCCGGCATGTTGCGATCTGCCGAGAACGGATATGTCAAAGCCGGGGAAGAGACCTCAGATCCAACCATTTCCAGAAGTGGCGATATTTCGTCTGATCCCCAAACTTTGGACGACACAGCGAATACGAATAACCCGAACACGATATTTCCGCAAACTCCGAAACAGGTCAACTCAGGGCCCAGTGAATGGCCGACTTTGGACATATTCAACTCCCTTATCGATGCTGATATGGCTGGTCTTTTTTCCGTCGATGACAATTTCGATCTATCGTTCTTGGAAGCAGATCAGACCTCATGGGACTTGGGTCTCGATCTGGAAATACCCTAGAGTCTCGAATCGTCATATGACAAATCATCTCAGCGCGACGTTATTGTACTAGCGGTAACATTCTCCGAGTCGGTAAATCATATCATTGGTCAATAAAGTCTCGAACTAAGCAGTGGGACCGGTAAATGCCTCGGCACGGGAAACATGAACTCCATAATGACGATTAAGATGGAGCAGTATAAGAACGATTGACGCCTCTTCACTTACAATCTCTCACTTCAGCATCTCCAATCGTTACAACTCGTCAATCACATCAAAATGACTCTCACAGTTCATCATCTCCAAGTCTCCCAGTCAGAGCGCATCCCCTGGCTCTGCGAGGAACTCGGTATCGAATATGATCTCAAGCAATACAAACGCTCTCCGCTCCTCGCACCCGCCGACTTCAAGGCCCTTCACCCCATGGGCGCAGCACCCGTCATAACAGACGGCCCCACAACCCTCGCCGAAAGCTGCGCATGCATTGAGTACATCAGCCACAAATACGCCAAAGGCTCCCTCTTCCTGCCCCCGAGCCACCCAGCGTACGCTGATTTTCTGTACTGGTGGCACTACGTCGACGGGACTCTGCAGACCGCACTGGGCCGAATCATGCTGATCCGTTCTGCCAAGCTCAGCGACGACAATCCTGTTGTGCAGTTTGGAAAAGTCAGGTCGAGACAGGCGCTGAAGCTGTTGGATGAGCGGGTCAAGGGTAACGAGTGGCTTGCGGGAGAGGAGTTTACGGCTGCTGATATCATGGTTCTTTTCCCACTCACGACCATGAGATACTTTTCGCCGTATAGTCTGGAGGAGTATCCTAATATTCTGAAGTACCTTGAGAGGATTGCGAAGAGGGAGGGCTTCAAGAAGACGATGGAAAAGATCGATAACAGTATGGAGCTATCGATGGGTGCGAGCCCGCCTCAGAGCCCTTTCAAGCTATAGATTTTGGGTTCTAAAGATAAATGGTATAGAGTGTAGAATATGATTGTGTAAATGTCTTCACTTTTCAATCAACTATTTCACCTGTGTAGCTGACCTGCATTACAAGTGACCGCCCAGCCTCTCATTGGCGGACTTGTCTCTGATACCCTGCGGTCCGTCGCTGACAGGATTCGATATCGTCAGCACTGTCAGCCAAATCACCAGAATGAAGTATAACAAGAAGGTAAAATAAGATGCTGCTAAGCCCGATGGAGTGCCTTAGGGCAGAGCGCTGCTAGTGCTGACAACAACCCTCAGCTATATATACTCGCTTCCATCTGACTTAGCTCCCCGTTACTTGTGCGCCTCAAAGAACTCATTTTATCACATCATGTCCTCAATCTCAGAACGTCCCGTCATAGCCATCGTCCAAGGCGCATGGCATCGCGCCACCCACTACCAAGGCCTCGTGCAGTCGTTAACCAACAAGGGATTCGCAGTCCTTCAGCCCGACAACGTCACAGCTGGCAAAGATGAAGACATCAAGGGCAAAACTCACCTAGACGATGTTGAAGCTATTCATAAATGTCTCCAGCCGTCCCTTGATCAAGGCAAGCGGATCGTGTTGATCTGCCATAGCTACGGAGGTATTCCTGGTTCTGCTGCTGCCGAGGGTCACCAGGTTCACGAGAGAGAGGCAAAGGGCTTATCCGGCGGTATTTCGCACGTTGTATACATCGCGGCGTTTGCTATACCTGCGAAAGGTCTTTCTCTTTTGACTGCCGCTGGGGGAACGCATGGCCCTTTTCTCGATAGAACGGTACGCTAGAAAGCCTATCGCCAAGGCCAAAGCACTGCTAACATGCCTATAGGATGACATATGCTACCTAAACGGTCAAGCAAAGAACGCATTCTACAACGATTGTAATCGCGAAGTAGCCAAGCAGGCAATCGGTGAATGTGTCAATCACAGCACTGCGTCCCTCGAAACACCCGCGGACTTTGTCGCGACGGATATCGCAGTGCCTAAGACGTATGTTGTCTGTGAGTTGGATAACACGGTTCCTGTGCAGGGGCAGTTGGCTATGGCTGGTGCTATGGGGGATGCTGTCAACGTGGAGAAGATAGAAGCTGGCCATTGTCCGTTTCTGAACGAGAAGACGCTGCCGAAGATTGTTGAGATTATTGAGAAGGTTGCGCAGTAAACATGGCTTTAAGCGGATCGAAGGGATGAGAGGGGCTTAGAGGCGGATTCAAGATAAGAACATACAAAGACACTTGTGTTAACCTTTTTTTTATTTCTGTCTAGCTAACAGAGTAACAGAGGGTTTCAATGGTCCAGAAGGATCTACCATGCAATAGTAACAGAAACAAGAGCACAAGTCGTTTTACATGCTTTAACAGAGCATCTAACACATTCCCCTTTGCCCGCTGCCCCCATCTCCTACTTAATTTTCAACCGCCAAAGCCTTTTGTAAAGCCTCAGGGTTTCGGGGCTTGAAGATAGCCTTGTATCGACGGGGTAGAGCGACAAGACTTGTAGGATCCAAGCTACCAGTGATGGGATGGCAATCAACCTCGTCAGATTTCTCAATCTTGAGACTGTTGAGAAGTCTCATGTAGACCAGGTACAGCTCTCGGTTGGCGAGGAGAGAGCCAGCGCACATACGATAACCGACGCCGTATGTAAAGAGAGGAGCATCAGGCTGTTCGAACCATCGCTCAGGACGGAAGACTTCAGGATCGGACCAAACTTGGTCGTCTATAAATTGTTAATTCGCATACAAAGAAACAAGGGGAGTAGAGACTTACCCATATTGCATGCCCATGCATTCAAGAAAACAACAGTCCCCTTGGGAATAGTAACACCCTCATAAACGATATCCCTAATCGAAGCTCTCGGCAGCGCCAGTCTCAGGACAGTATAATATCTCAATGACTCCTTCACAAGCGCAACGATGTACTCGCACTTCTGATCATCCTGCTCATCGCACATGGGCTGCTTCTCACTGTAGAACTTTCTAATCTCCGAGACAGCCTTTTCCTGAATCTCAGGATGTTGGCTCAGATACGCGACAAACCAGGCAACCTGTGTAGTAACCGTATCAAGACCGCCTGAAAGCATGGTGAGACTGATGGAGGTGAGTTCGTCCTTGTTGAGCTTTGCTTCCTTGTCCATTATCACATTGGCCTGGATGCAGGGCTTATAAGTACCATTTGCGATGCGTTCGTCAAGACCGTTGTTCAGATCAGTGAGGTACTTGTCCCGACGGTTGCGCATCTCCCGCGCCTTGGTAGAGTGTAGGTTAAAAGGGTTCAGACGGAGAAGGGGGATGTAGTCTTGTAGATTGCCAGTGGTAGAGCGGAAACGGCTGATTTCTTCCTCGACGTGGGTGATTTCAGAGAAAAGATTGTCTTTCTGGCTCTTGAGACGAATGCCCCAGTTGAGAGTGAGTGCGAGAGAAAGCGAAAGGCGTTGGATCATGGGCATAGGATCAACGGGGGTACTGCCGCCTTTGCCATACTCGAAAAGCTCCTTGACAAAGTCGCGGGTTTCGACGTCGAGATGATCGACGTATGTAGCGACTGATGGACGGTTGAGAGCAGAGGCGGCGCCCTTGCGACGACGCTTTAGTGAGTCGCTGTAGGGAGATGTACCGATGGTAGTACCAGCAGTATCGGAGAGGACCTAAACCGTCAGCATTTTCTTTGTAAAGCGCCAATAATGAGATTGTTTACCTTGTGAAAGGTGTAGAATTCAGGTCTCGAGCTCAGAGCCTGTGCGTTCGCGCCAAAAATACTCCTCGCAGCCGCAGCGGAGTTGACCACGACGATGGGAATATTACCCAGCTGGATCTGATAGACGGGTCCGTACTTTTTCGCCCAAGCGCGGTACTTCTCGGCGGCGTTGATGTGAATGTCCCAGATATTGCCGATTAGTGGCAGCCCAGAGGGGCCTTTTAGGTTGCTGATCCTCGCATTGTGACGAATGAGTTCGTTGATGAAGATGTAGATCAATGGCCCGATCAGGAGTGTCACGAGGAGGGACTGGCCCTTGTTCTCGTGGACTTTGTCGTTCAGCGAAACAAGGAGATTGGCGATGGTCATGATGAAGCCTGATGGATCTGATTGCTAAGTGAATGAGATTTGTCGAATACGGATTTCTTCAGCTCTATATATCATCCCAAACTCAACAACACCCTCAATAACACGAAAACATGCCAAGTGTAACCCCACAGTCTAGAAGCTGTCTAGCCTCCGCAACCCCGCAAAGCTTTGATCTTCCGACTCGGAAATATCGGAAGATTTTCCGAGAAACCCTCTTTAACCAGTGATTTCCAATCCAAGACCGCTCAGTCGATTCCTGTTCGGAAAAAGTCAATCGATTACCTTGCGTCAGGCCACCATGTCTGAGGAGCACCCGGTACTAAAGCCGAAAAAGCGGAACTCGGCCGATGCTGAGAGTGTCGCTGACACGCCTGCTCCGCGGAGCAAGAGGGGCAAATACACGTCTGTTGCTTGGTGAGTGATGACGATGGGGTTGGGTGATGGATGAGTGTTGACTGGGGTAGTGATGATTGTAAGAAGAAGAAGCTCAAGTGTATTCCCTCGGAGGATAACGCGTGTAAGAGATGTATCGCGGGCGGCTTGACGTGTACGTTCGCGACGAGCACGCAGGCTTCAAAGGAAAAGCCCGACGAGTAAGTATTTCACTGAACTGAAGGAATAAGCTGACAAGTCCTCAGTAATCAAAATATCCAAGCTCTAAATCATCAATTATCTGAACTTCGTCAACAAATGTCCGATCTCGTCGGCGTCGTCCGCGAGCTCAAAGACCAGAACCAGAGCCAACACCAAACCCATCTCCAAGATGCATCAACCGCCTCATCCCACAACGTAGTAACCCACTCCCCCGCCAGCACGCACCGCGGCGAAATGCCCAAGCAACCACAATTCGTCGGCCCAACGCGCTCAGCATTCGGCATCCTCGTCAGCGAGCGCACCCTCAACCGCATGGGCGTCCCCAAGTTCGACTCCATGCCCCCGAGCGGCGCGCAATCGCCCATCGAGCCGGTCCTCGACTCCGTCAACGACCTGAGCTTCTGGCACTGCTGCACGGCGAGCGACATCACAAAGTATCTCGTCAATTTCCAAGAGGAGGTCGAGTCGGTGTATCCGTTTATCGACATCGCGGAGTATATCGCGCTGTCAAAGGAGATATTGCAGGCGATTCGCGGTGGCGGGTTGGGGTTTGAGGATGAGGGCAGGTTGAGTAGTAAGGATATCGACATTGCAAAGGTGGGGATATCGACGGGGATTTTGCTCGAGGAGCCGAGTAAGCTGGAGTTGGCGACGGCGATTGTGGACTCGGTGCAGACGAACGTGTCGAGCATTCTGAGTCCGCAGGTTGATTTGAAGGAAGTTCAGCTTTTGGCAATGCTGGTATGTCCCCTGCGACACTATTGTGAAAGGGCTTGCTGACAAGAGTAGAGTATATACTACTTCCACGCAGGCGAGGAGCTGTTAGCATGGCGTTCTATCGGCATAGCAGCCCGCCAAGCTCTAGAAATGGGGCTTCATCGAAAAAGGAGTCTGTTGGATAACTTCAAAGACACTGATTCTCGCCGCTTGGCTACACGTGTGTTTTGGTGCGTGTATGTGCTCGATCGGCGATGGAGTTTCGGAACGAGTTTATCGTTTGCGCTGGTCGATAAGGATGTTGATCCAGAGTTGCCAAAACCCGTAAGTCTACTCATAAGAAATATTGATCAAAACTGATGAGTATAGGATGAGGAGTATTTGTACCTTCAGTGCATGGTAGGATATGGCCAGCTATGCTCTAGAATCTGGGAAGCTATTCCGCCTTTTGGATCTGCCTCACAGACCATCCCGGACGATACAGCTGCTATTCTCGATCTGAAAACTCAAGATTGGCTGGACTCTATTCCACCCCATCTCAAACTCCGTCATCCTCGTCTTGGCCTTGCACCACGAGCCCAACCTCGACTGCCACATCGCCTCCGCGCTCTATTATACCTTCGAGGCAATTACGCTCGTATCCTCATTTACCGACATCACCTGATGAGTACGGCTAGCATAGCTGCTAATCCGCAGAATGCATGGTTGGTAGTCGATATAGCGCAGGACACCATCCAAGTCCTGGTCCATCTCCATGCTACGACGGATATCTACAAACGACAGCAGAACGTCTTCAACTACTTCCTACTTAGTGCTTTGGCAGTAATCTTCCTAGCAGTCTGCCACGCACCAGAGATCTTCTCCGTGCCGTGCAAGCGCACATTCTCAGAGGGCGTTGAGCTAGTCAGAGGATTATCTCGACATAACGTTGTCAGCAAAAGGCTTTGGAAGAGCATTCGCGGCATGATTCCTCGAATGAACACTTTCGGCTTTCCCCACAATGGTGAAGACGTTGAGACTCGAAAGGACGATGAGAATGGTCAAAACGGGGCGACAAACGACCAGAGCGTGCCGCAAGTAGAGGTTAACGCAGAAGAGCAAGTCCCAATGGTAATACCTGAAAACACAGCCTTCTCCTTTGGAGATATGATGTTTGGCGACGCAGACATGGCAAACTCAGTACCCGATATGTTTCAAATGAGCGAATCACTACTCAACCTCTTCAACGCATTCGGCGAAGGACAGCAATTCTTAAATCCCGTTCCGAGCACATTCAGCGAAGAGGGAGAGTACGCCATGGCTGCAGAGCAAGGGAAGGATATATCCATGAGATTCCAAGGCTTAATATGAGAATCTCATTCTAATCTACAAAACCTCGTTCTCAAAGTAAATCATCGCAACACCCTCGTTGACACTCTTTGCAAAAGTCTTCAGCTCAAGATGGGCTGCGCATTGGGTATCGTAGTAGTTAAAGTCCTCCTGAGATGCGAATGTTGAAATGGCCACGATTGTGAAGCCCTGGGATCGTTGGTCTGCTTTGGCTTTTCCAGCTTTCACGGAGACGATGTATGGCTTTCCGTCCTGGAAGGTGTTAGAGGGGAGAAATTGAGGGGTTGGGTGGAGTTACCTTTGTTGCTTTTTGGGGCATTTGTTTGTAGAGGTCCACGAGGTGCTGTTGATCTTCCGTCTTGGGGATCTTGAAGAGGGTGACGCGGGTGATTTGGCCGGACATGATGAGTATGGCGATGGTGATCTGATGAGCTGGTGGAGCGGGGAGAGGGAAGTACGGATATAGAGTGGCAGAAATGTATTTGGAGATTTGGAGGTTTATATGAAGTAGCTGCCTCGGAAGTTGAGCTAAGAATTCCGGAGCTACTTTTGGCTCCACCATTATGCAGGAATACGAAGAGGGAAAGTATATGTCGGCACTTGGTCCGGATAGTGTCATGTGGATATAGCCTTTGAGAGAATTATCATGACATGAGAAGGTTCATCGCGACCACCCAAGATCAAAGATTCCGACACCATGGACACCCATTTGCTATTGGAATACGAATGAATTCGAAGACGGATTGCGCGACTAGCGACAATTTGAATTGACGAGTAAGAAGAATAGAGGGTAGATTCTTGGCATTTTCTATGTATAAAGTTTTGTAAACGTAAACATCGAGGTAATTCGAGAGTAATACTTGCAAAATCTATAGTCTAGTATACCACTCGAGATCCCTTCCAAGCACAGCAATTTACTCCCGAGGAACAGCAGCAATAATCGTGCCCTCGCACTCTCCAAACCCAACAAGCCCATCCTCAGCAGTACCAGACCAACCCGTAATAGTAACACTATCACCATCCTGGATAAACTTTCGCTCTTCTCCACCCTCCAACTTGACAAACTGCTTCCCGCCCATCGTCTGCTCAAGAAGACTTCCCTGCGTTCCCGGCTCAAGACCAGAAATTGTTCCTGAACCTAGTAAATCTCCTGTGCGCAGGTTGCACCCTGACACGGAGTGGTGGGCGATCATCTGGGGCCAGGACCATAGAAGGTTCTGGGATGAGACTTGGGTGATTTTTGTCTTGTTGCCCTTGGCAGCTGCATTCTGTTAGGACTGGCATCTCAATCGAGCTTGGCTGTTGGAACTTACTGGTAAGAGAAACTTCAAGGTTGATATCAAGAATTGAGTCCTCCCTCTTCTCAGCAAGATACTTCTTGGGCGGCACCTCATTCTCCAACCCCCTCCCCCTAAAACCTTCCAGCGCATCCGCCAACACAACCCACGGACTAATCGTCGTTCCAAAGTTCTTGGCATTAAACGGTCCCAGCGGAACGTACTCCCACTGCTGAATATCTCTCGCACTCCAGTCATTCATGAGAACATACCCAAAGATATGCTCCTCCGCGTTATTCACATCAACAGGAGCGCCGAGCTTGTTCCCTTTGCTGATAAACATACCGAGCTCCAACTCGATGTCGAGCCGTGCACAGGGCTGGAAAACGGGCTCTTTGGCTTGGGGATTAGGGAGGACTTGGCCCCAGGGGCGGTGGAGTGGTGTTCCTGATACCACGACTGAACTTGCGCGGCCGTGGTATGCAACGGGGAGATGGTTGTAATTAGGCTGCAGAGCGTTCGCAGCGCCCCGGAAGAGCGTTCCAACGGTGTGAGCGTGGTTACGACCAGCGAAGAAATCAGTATAGTCGCCGATGCTAAGCGGCATATGAGACTGAACATCCCCAATAGGAATCAGAGCTTGTTTTCGCAGTGACTCATTATCCTTGAGGATCTCAGGATACGGAGTTTCTTGACGAAACACATCTTGTAGATAAGCCCGCGTAGCTCTGTGCAAAGGTCTTCCAAGAGCAGCAAAGTCGTTGAGGGTAGTTTGAGAAAAGACCTTTAGATGATCGGCGGGAAAGTCCGCTAGTTTGGAGAAACCGCTGTTTTGGGCAAAGACTGATAGGTCAAGGACATGTTGGCCGATTGCGATCGCAGGACGATGAGTTGGCTCAGCAGACGTTGAGATGATGCCAAAAGGAATGTTTGCCAGTGAGAAGTGGCTTTTAGAAGGGATAGCAAGCCAAGAAGCCATTTTGAACGATTCTGAGTATGAAGACGTTGAGAAAGATGCAACAATTTGACAACGAAATGTTCTCAAAGGAAAGACCGGTCTTTTTAAACCTCCGCAAATAAAGAACCCTCTATTTGAGATCATTATTTGGCGCTGTAGGGTTGTATTAATGTCGTGATGCTGATTAAGTGACCATCTTCAGCGCGGGGTCGTTTCGGAAATTTCCATATTTTCCGAGACGAGTCGGTTGGAGCGGTAAGTATCAACCACTCGGAACCTCGGGCTTCAACCGAAGAATATCGTTAAATAAAGCAGATAGAACTGATTGATAAACATGTCTTATCGAATACTAATGTCAATTCGACACAAGCCTGTTTCATTGTCGTCGATATGCCCGTTACTAATTTTTCCACGCCGGAGAAGTATTCTTACCTCAATGGCTTCGATTCATTCCACGAGCAAGTCTCGCTTTATCAGTACCTTGATGTGAATAGTCGCTAATTGGAGTAGATCCGAGTCTATCAAAGGGGCACTACCGATAGGCGCCAACTCACCCCAAAAGCCCCCCTATGGCCTGTACGCCGAGAAGCTCTCTGGCACAGCATTTACAGCTCCCCGGCATGAGAACCGCCAAACATGGCTGTACCGCATTCTTCCATCCGCCTCACACTCAACCTACAAACGCTTCAGTGATCCCTCATCCCTAACTCTCAAAGCTAAACTAAACTATGAGCCCCAACAACTTCGCTGGGATCCTTTTGACATTGACGAAAAGGTCGATTGGGTTCGTGGTCTGAAGCTTGTATCTGGCGCAGGCGACCCCACTGTAAAATCCGGTCTTGGAATCTACGTCTTTGCTGCGGGAAGGGACATGGATGCCAACACAGCGATGTATTCATCTGATGGCGAGATGCTTATTGTCGCGCAGCATGGCGTCTTGGATATTCAGACTGAGCTGGGACGATTGCTCGTGAGGCCTAATGAGATTGCCATTATTCCTAGGGGAGTTAGATATAGGGTTACACTGCCTGAGGGACCGGTGAGAGGGTACATTCTTGAGTTGTACCAGGGACACTTTCAACTGCCAGAGTTGGGGCCTATTGGATCGAATTGTCTGGCGAATCCGCGGGACTTTCAGATTCCTGTTGCGGATTTCGATGAGGATACGAAGAGTACTTGGACTATCCTCAATAAGTTCAACAATGAGCTTTTTGTCGCTGAGCAGGGACATACCCCGTTCGATGTTGTTGCCTGGCATGGAAAGTGAGTATCCCGACCCATAGTTAACGTTCGAAACTAACCTTGATAGATGTGGGTTACAGATATAATGATATGCATGTTGAGAGCATCTGCTGACAGTCACAGTCTACCCCTACAAATACGACCTAGGCCGCTTCTCCGTAATCGGCAGCATATCCTTCGACCACCCGGACCCCTCCATCTTCACCGTCCTAACCGGCCCGTCCGACCACCCCGGCACCGCCATCGCCGACTTTGTAATCTTCCCCCCGCGGTGGCTCGTGCAGGAAGACACTTTCCGCCCGCCCTGGTACCACCGCAACACCATGTCCGAGTTCATGGGCTTGATCTGCGGGCAGTACGACGCCAAGACCGGCGGCGGTTTCCAGCCCGCGGGTGCTAGTCTGCACAACATCATGAGTGCGCATGGTCCGGATGCTGATTCCTACGAGAGGGCGAGTAATGCTGAGCTGAAGCCTGTCAAGGTGGGGGAGGGGAGCATGGCGTTTATGTTTGAGAGTAGTTTGATGTTGGGCATTACGGACTGGGGGTTGGAGACGTGTAAGAAGGTGCAGCCGGATTATAATAAGCATAGCTGGGAGGAGCTGAAGGTGCACTTTAAGAGGCCGTCTTAGGTACAAGGCCAATTTCATATCTCCCTGGAGCAGAGAAGTCAAGGGCATTACGGCGTTCATCAAAGGTCTACAACAGTATAATATACTGCCATAAGCTAATAAAATTATACATACCGCTGGACCGCGCGATGTATGTTTGCTACCACGCTAGAGAATAGAGTGTATGTATAATGACGTTGGTATTGTAATGACACCCCTAGACTCCGATCGAGGCTACTATGCAGATATACTCATGAGTTCCTTGAATGAGCCGTGCTCTAGAAGCTCTGCTGCCGTGATTCGGTTCTCGTGTTGATAGACAAGTCCCCTTCGCAGTATCGACACCACAAGCTCCAACTCCCTCGCACTAATATTGGGACGGAGTTGAGTGATCCTCTCCTGCAGATCAAACTCTAGGTCTATCTTCCCATTTAGGTCATACCATTCGTCCTCACCCGGGCCACCGACATGATAGGTTCCCTTCCAGGACCTGGGGAGATGCCCAAGAGTGCGAACGATAGATGACACCACTGATGCGTGACCCCAACCTTGGAATAGATACGTTCCTGTGTATAATTCAAAGAAGATGCACATGTAACTCCAGATGTCGGAGCCATAAGACGGGTTGATGCTGTGTACTCGTTCCGGGGCGCAGTAAGTAGCAGGTGATTGCATTTTCTGAGTCGATGTTCCAGCTTTGTGAGCTAGGCCAAAATCGCCGAGAACAATGGAATCTCCTATAAGGTTGTCTTGAGGTTTCATTGGCATTACCAGCTCCCCGCTTTTCCACTGTTTAGTCCATAGCTTCATCTTTCTCGGTCGCCCGATTTGCTTGTACTTTTCAGATATACTGTCAGCGAGGGGGCGAAGAGTGTACATGATGTTGGCAGTGTTTAAATCTGCTTATGAGTCAGCTACCGTATTCTTGACTTTTACCAGGTGACTGTGCCTGCATGGACTATTCCCGCCTCGTGTAGTGCCTTCAACGCCTTCAGTATCTGTACGGCAAATGCCATTCTTGTAGCAATAGGCGATTTTCTGGGCGAGTGGTTTCTCAAGTTTGGCCCTTGGAGAGGAAAGACGAAGACGCGATGTTGACCATGGGGACTAGGAAGCTGAAACGTTTGACGATAGAGTAACAGATATGTTAGATCTTTTGCTGTGCTGATAATCTCGCTTTGCGTTTGATAATCGCGCTGTTCAGGACTCTCCAGCATCAAGATCTTGAGCGCAACATCTTTGTTTTCGGCCAGATCCTGCGCCATCCAAACAGTTGAAAAAGCGCCATGGCCAAGTTTGTGAATAATGCGATACCGTTCGACGATAATGTCACCGATCGAGATTGGGTAGCAGAAGCCTCTAGGGTAGAAGCTGATATCTTCGCAGGCGAATTCGACATCGGGCTCTTCATCAGAGTCGACGAAATCGCCCCAGTCTTCAGCGTCTTCTCCTTCGAGAGTTGAGTCTTCTATCAGTGGCGCTGGCTGTGTTAATTCGCCAGGTAGTGATGCTGTTGCCGGAGCCCGATTCATGATTGTGTTTGGTGGCTTGTTCCGCATCTGGGTAAAATCTGAGATTGGGAGTGGAGAAATCGGAATGTCGGAGCCGAAACGGCGATGAACTTGATCACGACCGAATTCAAGATCTCACAAGAATAACTCTTTCCCCCAACGTATCCCGCGGATCCCATACGGAACTTTCCTATTCGATTTACTCATTCATTCATTCGGTCGGCAAGTTCAATATCCCGCCAGATAGATCTAAGCCACGCGGTCACTTTCACCTAAATTCTTATGCGGCAAGCTCCAATCAACTCAGCCTCTAGTTCTCCAAGTTAGGCGAACTCGACTGCCAAAGCCCCCCGGACTTCTCCAGCTCCCCACTAACCTAATCCCCTTCCAGCAGGTCGACACGCCCAGAAAGTCAATCCCGCCCCAAGCTTAGCGCTTTCAGCAGGCTAACCCATTGAGAAGGTCGATGCGCTTAATGCTGTCACTTTCATTCCCCCTCATATTGATAAGAACCTGTAATTCCATTACATTTCATCCTCATATTCTTCTTCTTATCCCTTGTTCTCTAGTGATATTCTTCTTCTTATCATCTGCGGGCGTAATCATGTCTTCAACAATCCTCACCAATGGCCGGTTCGTCGGTGACGATGACTCGTATCGAGAGTGCATGATCATACAAGGATCTAAAATCGCCTACGTCGGGTCCGAAAATGATAAAATAGTCCAAGACGCGAAGTCTCAGGGCTCACAAGTTCTGGATCTCAATAACCGCGTTGTTCTTCCTGGCTTTATCGACAGCCACGTCCATCTTTTATTCTTTGGTCTCTCACAGCAGAAGCTCGATCTTGGCGGATGCAAATCCCTAAAAGAGATTCGACAGAGGATATCGGACTTTGCAGCTGCCAATCCCGATCTGCCCAAGATTCTGTGCAGAGGATGGCTTCAATCCGCGACGGATGGAGTTGCTCTTGCGAGTATGATTGATGATATCGACCCACGACCTATCTTCATCGACTCAAACGATCTTCACTCAGCGTGGTGCAACACCGCTGCTTTGAAGGAGCTTCCCATTGATGAAATCAAGGCCAAGTGCCCCGAGCATCTCACATGCGACAAGGACGGCAACCCGACTGGGCTTTTAGCAGAATGGGCTGTCACAGTGTTTGTCTGGCCATTTCTGGTTCACTCGCTCTCAATGGACGATAAGGTTGAGGCTTTGGAACGAGCCGTTCAAGCTTATTCCGCCGAGGGATACACGGGAGTTATCGACATGGCGATGGACGCTGTAGTTTGGGAGGTTTTGGAAACGCTGCGAGAGAGGAAGGGGATTAATCTTCACATCGCGGCTCATTGGTTCATCCCCTACGAAGCAGATGAGAAAGTTCTCGATGAAAAGGTTCAAGAAGCTATCGACATGTACAACAAGTTCCATCCTTCAAAATCACCAGAGTTCTGCATCGTCGGCATCAAACTCATGTGCGACGGTGTCGTTGACGGATGCACAGCTGCATTGTCATATCCGTACGGCGAATCACCCGATCTGGTTCAACCGCTATGGCCCGGCGAAGCCATGAATCGCGTTCTTTCGCAGATCACAAAAGCTGGAATGCAATGCGCCATTCATGCCATCGGCGACGTAGCAGTCTCCCAAGCCATCTCCGCCATCGCAAGCACCAACAACCCCACGGCCCGCCACCGCATCGAACATCTCGAGATGGCCACTCCCGAAGACGCCCGTCGGCTCGGCGCCCTAGGAATCACCGCCTCCGTGCAGCCCGTGCACAGCGACCCAGCCATTCTCGAAGGCTACGAGAAACTCGTCAAGCCCTCCGCGTGGAAGCACTGCTTCCCCTACAAAGAATGTCTCGATGGACATGCGAATGTCGCCATTGGTACGGATGCACCTACGGCGCGACACCTGCCATTCCCAAATTTGTACAATGCTACGACGAGAAAGTCGGCGCTGGAGCCGGAGAGGGAGACGGTCACGAATGGGGATAGTGCGTTGACGCTGGAGCAGGCTGTGAGGGGGGCGACGTATGGGGCTGCGTATTCGAGATTTGCGGAGGGATGGGCGGGGAGGTTGGAGAAGGGGCTCAGGGCGGATTTTATGGTATTGCCGGGGGTTGTGAGAGTAGATGGACTGTTGGAGATGAAGGTTGATGAGACGTGGTTTGGAGGTGAGAGGGTTTATAAGAAGTAGTCCATGATTGTAACATATCGGTCATGTAGATGTAGAATAGATGTACAACAATGAACCTGTAACAATCTATGCATTATAATGAAAAAAATCAAAGTAGTCTCTTAAGATAAGACACTTATCTTAGCATGAAGCATATATCGAGTGCCTATGACGATGCCCTCTCGGCCCGACCAAGCTAATTTCTGCTACCCCAGACCGCCCCATCCCGTTATCATCCCAACATCAACCCCCCATATCTTATCTATAACTCACCCATCACAACATGGCCCGCTCAAGAAACGGCTGCACAACATGCAAAAGACGCCATCGAAAATGCGACGAGACAAAGCCCACGTGTCTCGAATGCGAAAGGAACAACCTCGCCTGCGAAGGCTATGCCCTCAAGTTACAGTGGGGTGTAGGGGTTGCGTCGAGGGGCAAGCTTACTGGTGCCTCGCTTCCTGTGGTGAGCTCTGGGAGTGGGAGGAAGAGGGAGAGGGACAGGGACAGGGGGTTGGAAAGTAATGGTGTGGAGGGCTCCTTTGGGCTTTTCCAGGCTTTTCCACTTGAACAAGTGGAGGCGAATACCCTGGGATCGGATCTACTGGACATGCAGTGTCCAGTGACTGAGACTGAAGAACCGCAGTGGCTCCAAAGAAGAAGTGATCTTGAAAAACAGCTCTTCAAAGAATGTAAGTCACCTACCAACCCCAATAACCCCCTACTGACAAACAAGTTATACAAAAAACCGTGTTTATGTTCTACTCTACATCCACAGAGGACCCATTCCCTCTTGAACTCCAACGCTGCGCCCTTCAGAATGAACCACTATATCTCTGTCTAATCGCCACCCACGTCTACAACACCAACCCCCGGAACCCCCCACCACTATTCCACGATCTCTGCAATCAAAGCCTCCGTCTTTTTCGCGAGCAGCTGAGTCGGTTCGATGGGACGTTGGATGGGGGTTTGATCAACGCAGGTGTATTCCTCTGCACTCTCCACGTAAGCCGTCCGCCTCTGCAAGCTAATATTCAAATGCTTACTACGCATGCATGGTAGCTGTTCCAAGGAATTCCCTGGACGGCTCATCTGAACCACATGATGTGGGTGTACCACCTGTTCCCGCACTCCAAGAACGCGCATCGGATTGGGGAAGTGGAATATCGCTTCTCGCTTGAGGCCATGGCGGTAATGGACATTCCCACTTTTGTCCGTGGGCGCGATACACCGACGCTTAGGATCTGGGGCTTTCTCCGCTCGGCACAGAAAGCGTCTCCGACCGGGCTAGTCGGCGGCGTTGAGAGGATTTCGGGTCTGCCGCGAAGTCTCCTCGATATCTTCGGTCGAATGGGGCACGAAGATGTGGAGAAGGACTTTGCTGACTGGGAGGGCCACGAGGGTTCTATTCCGCACGTTCATCTCTGGGAAGCATTTCGGCTATCAGGAATACTCCTCATCCGACGGCAGAATCTCAGCCAGTCTCGCTCACCATCCAACGAGATGCTGCTATGTCGTCTGGTAGCAACCCTCGACGCGCTGTACGAAACAAGACAGCGCGAAGAATACGCTCACATCCTCGCTATGAACAGCATGCTGTACCCCTACACCGCAGCGCGTCTCGAGGTAGCCATCCTCCAAACACGACCAGCATGGGTGCAAACGCTGCGCCGGTGCGGCAGCATCTGCGACGCATACCGTGACACGCGCAATGCGCTAATCCTCGAGGAGATACTAGACAACGCCCTAGAAAGGGGCGATAATGATGTCGACCTCGATAAAGAGACGAAATTGAGAGGCGTTGAGCTGAGTTTGTTCTAGCTAGGCCGTTTTAGGATGGTCCACACGCAGCCAATGAGGTGTTACAATTCTTATCTGGCCAAGTGGATGGACCTACTGCTTGGATGCTAGCCAATCGATGTACCCCGCAAACTACCGATGGGTTGGTGAAAGATGTCTCCAGGATTGGGGTGAAGCCGGTTTCGGGGTGATAAGGGGATTCATATAAATCCGGGGTATCCTCGAGGATTTGGCTGAGAGCACAGCAGGATCTCAATTCGACGGGCATCTCTCTCACCATTTGTTATTTTTTGATCATTTGGCAGAAATGGATAGCGAGCTGAGCTTTCCCCCTGGGACTTCGCGTCTCTTGAGTCAGTTGCATTCCCATTAACCACTATACGTAGGTCCTGACGCATTATACAGGTAGCTCTGAGATTATCCTCGTCCCAACACCCTCGCAAGACCCGAATGATCCTCTTGTCAGTCTCCCCATTCCTCTACAACCAATCAACTAACATCTCCAGAACTGGAGCAAGCGCCGAAAAGCATGGAACTTCACCCTCGTCCTCGCCGTAACGGTAGCCTTCTTCTCAGCGTATGCCCCCTGTCATCTGTCTAATTCAACACTAACAGCTTCAGCATCGTTATGCAAATGGTCCTATGGCAACAGATGGTCGTCGACATGAACGTAACCTACGACCAACTGAACTACGGCGTCGCCTTCAACTCCGCCGGTCTCGCCATCGGAAGTTTCCTCTTCATCCCTTTCGCTCGAAAGTACGGCTCTCGCCCTTGCTACATCCTCTCCACCGGTCTTATGGCTGCTGTGTCGTGGTGGAGTGGCAGGATGCAGACTGTGGAGGAGATGTACGTCACAAATTTCCTCTCGGGTCTTGCGGCGAGTATCAACGAAACTATATCGGAGATCACAGTAAGTCATAACCTCTGGGTGATGAAGGCATACTGACGTGTGCAGATTGCCGACTTGTTCTTCGTTCATCAAAGGGGTACAGCGAATGGCTTCTATATCATGGCTGTCACGATCGGTCAATTCATCTGTCCCTCCATCGTAGGCTTCCAAGCAGCAGCTCAAGACTGGCGATGGACATACTACACCACCGGCATCTTCCTGACCGCCCTGTTCGTCCTCTTCATCTTCTCCTTTGAAGAGACAAAGTTCATCCCCGTTACGATCGGCGAAACACGCAACACCTCTAGTCACGGCACCCACTCACCCAAGAGCCCAAAGGACAGCTCAGGACGAGCTGACGTCCAAGACTCAGAGCTCAACTCGGATACTCAACCACCCCGGCTTACATACAAACAGCGGATGCGCTTCATAACACGCACAGAAGAATCTCTGTGGCGAAATTATCTCGTGCCCCTCAAGATGTTTCTCTTCCCGCACGTTCTCTTCTCGGCGCTCCAGGTAGCTAGCTGCGTCGGGTTTATCATCCTTCTCACATCATCCATCTCCATGATCTTTTCCGCGCCTCCATACAACTTCAACACTGCAGGTGTAGGTCTCATGTCGCTTGGTCCGTTCGTGGGAAACATCCTGGGAAGTATTTATGGTGGTGTGTTGGGTGATTGGGTTGTTGTCAAGTTGGCCAAGAGGAACAAGGGAATTTTTGAGCCGGAGATGAGGTTGTACATTCTGTTGCTGCCATCGATTCTTACGGGTGCGGGACTTGTTTTCTTTGGGATATCTGCTGATAAGGTAAGTCCTATTGGATGTTGAGTGAGTCCATGGTCTGACTTTGTGATAGGGCTGGCACTGGATCTATCCTAGTATTGGATGTGCCGTTTTTGGCTTCGGCATGGCATCCGTGATTGACATATCATGCACCATCGTCATCGACATCTACCAAACCGTACGTCAACCCTGCCTAACCTCAAGACAATCACTAACAATCTCCAGCTTACAGCAGAGGCCTTCATCTCCGTGACGTTTATCCGCAACATCCCCTCCATCGGAGTTCCATTTGGCGTTGTGGGCTGGTTGTCATCGGTTGGTATCGCAAAGCTCTTCATCATCAGCGGATGCGTGGCTACCGCTGTTTGTTTGCTATTCATCCCCTGCGCTATTTGGGGTCGGCGTGTTCGCGAGAGCACATGGCAGATGTATGACTCTGTGCGGGAGTTGAAGGGAGCAACTCGACACTGAGACTGGTGTCTACCGCAAAATTACAGCTACATACTTCAAAGATTGATCTTCTTTTCCTACCCTCCTTTTGAATGACTTGAAAAAATACGTATGACAGCTGTAAGCTACCATCATTTGGAACTTGATCAAAATCTAGCCATTCAGACACATCCTTAAATTGCAAACTACAGATCGTCCCCGCCACCCTAATCGCGGGACCCCTAACCATCTCCCGACAAACATGTCCGAGTCTAGCAGTTGAAAGCGGCTATCTCGCTATATTAACAAATTTCATCAGACAGCTGAAACGCCGTGTTGATCTATGTGAAGCCCCACGGAGCATTCTCACCCGTGACATCCTTCACGGCCTTCCTCGTCGGAGGAGGTGGCCAGAAGCTCTTCAAGCCATCTTGATCAGGCCACTTCATGTGATCTGCTTCAAGTTCAGGGTCTTGCTTCCCATTGACAGGGATTTCCTCGCCGAACACTTCAGATTCTGTCCTTCCCCTATCTGGAATGGGCGATTCTTTTTCAGATTTGCTCTGTGTCATGATCGAGACATTCTCAGAATCTTCGGGTGATAAGCCGGGGTACCCAGTGTCGCCGACGACCGTGCTGCGTTTGTAGAGGCTCCTGAGATCCTGCAACCCTTTCTCCAGGATTCCCCGTTTCCGCTCTAGGCGTTTTCTCTCGTCGGCGGATTTCTCTGTTTCTCCCGCAAGGAGATAGAGCTCATCGTCACTCATTTCTGCGACACTGCTTGATGTGAAAAGCGAAGGAAGCTTGCCGATGAGACAGTCTTCTATCGCTAGCACACTCACATCATCGATGAACCTGTTGACTGAAACCTACGAGCAAATCAATCCTGTCAGTGTGATACAACCAGTCAATCTTAGCTCGGGAAATGTCTTACCTTGTAGAATGCTTTCATATAATCGACTGCCAAAGCGCTTCCGAATAGCTCCATGTTTGGCTCGAATCCCTCCCCAGCCAGTGCCAAGAGTTCAACCGGGTTTATACTGATCTTTTTGTCTGAGCCGTCGAAGCGGTTGGTCCCAAACATCTTAGTGATCAGTGACTTGACCGTGCGCTTGTGTCGGTCTTCCTGAGTCTTCTGGACGTGCTGGACAAGCTGCGGGTTATTCGTAATAGGATGCTGTGTAGCTGATGCAAGCAGTGCTTCGATCTGGCCGATCATTTCGGTTCTTAGACCCTCTACCTTCTTGCGAATCTGCTTCAAGACCCCGTCGCAGACTTCCCTGGCGGCAATTTGCTCCACTACCTTTTCAGTCATGAGGTGAACTGCCTCGACCATGGTATCAGCAAGGCTCATGACAATGTTTTTCCAAGGCTTGCATTGCTCGATGAAAAGGTCATTGACGATCAGAGGATTGAAGAGACCTGGAAGCTCGCGACCTCTATCGTATTTGAGGCGGTCAGCAACGTTGCTGATGAATTCAGACCTCGAGATGCTTGGTACAACGACACGTGAGTGAAAGTCTTCATCTTCGCTTGCTGAATCAGCGATGTGTTGATTCTGACCGTTGACTCTCATTTCCTCCGCGAATTCGTCAAGCCGCAACCGCACCACAGCTCTCAGTCTTTTGTTAAAGCTGGCACGATCGTTCCGGTTGCCGAAGAAGCGATCCGTATAAGTGCCGTCGACTGCCTGCCTCATCAAATGTGTGTAATTCTCACTCACACGCATAAGATAGCTTCGTTGCTGCTGCGAGGTACCTCTAACCGGGCCCAGGCGTTTGAGATTCTCAGCGCAGCTGGCGATACCGTCTTCAACATCTCGTTGGAGACTCGGAAGCTGGACAATAATTTGATCTCTCAAGATGTTACTCAATCTGACCTTCAAGGACTCTACTCCGCGGTTTGAAGACTCGATGGAGCTCCATACTCCTTGGGAAAGGAAGTCCTTCTCCTTGTCGTTCCTCTGTTCCAATGTGAAATCACGCTCCTCGTAACTGCGGTTTTTCAAAACATGCCAACCAAGGTGGAGCTCTGCTTCTATATTCTGGGCTAGGCGAGCAAAGTAGTGTTCTGACGGAGAGCCAATATCCAGGGTGTCAGGCTTTGTGATAAGGCCTATGGTCCTCAAACCTTCTGGATCGGCTTTTTTGGCCATCAGAGTAACTTCTTGCAGGACATACTCGTACTTGGCTGACACGACAGTGAGTATGATACTGCGCGGCCGCGCCATATACCTCTCCACCATATCGTGGACAATGCTGATATCGGCGTCAGATTGATTCTTGTTCCCGCCTCTGAAGAGTCCGGGGAGATCCACCATTGTTAGGTGTGGCTGTTCTGGCCCACTGAGCTCGACGCGGAGTGTATCTTCGTAGAACACCCCTGTGCCTGTCGGGACAGCCATCATGGCCTCGGCCTCCTTCGTCACAGCGCCCAGGCCCTCTTGGTCGATGCTGGTCGTTGGTATCCAATTCTCAAGGCGTTCTTTGTCTTCACCAAACCGGTTCTCGCCAGGAGTGATGGATACTTTGGTGCTCATATTGGGACGCCGACGAAGAACAAGCTCCGTGGCGAAACGCGTACAGAGGCCGTCCTTGATGGGGAACTGCATACCAGAGACGGCCTCGAGGACAGAGCTCTTCCCCGCAGACTGGTCTCCACAGACAATAATTTCGGGTAGGGCAACATAATGACTAACTCCCTGGAAACGGAGTTTGTCGATGATATCTAGGAGATCTCGGTGATCTCCCACGGCAATATTTGGGTTTTTTGCAGCTGCCCCCATTGCTTTTGTAAATGATGAATGGAAGTGATATTATTTCTGCTAGGCTCGGGGGTAGTAATGACGGTTTTATATTTCGAGCCTACAATAAGAACTCACCCAGCTCTAATCTGAAGTACCAAATCCGGTATACGTCGCGCTGACGAGATGGTCGGCCGGCCTCCTGCAGGGTCAGGCATCAACACATTTTCATTCCCCTGGTCTATTATGTACACTAATCGTATGCCTCACAAATCAATTGGTCTTGAACAAACTGTTGGCCCGTCGAGCTGGTTTCCGCCATCCAATTCGTCGAACTCCACTTGTAAGAGCGGTCCAGCTCACGTTGGTGGTGTGGGATAATGCACCTGGACAGTTTTGGACAGTTGCTGTTGCACCTTATTGGACATCCCGCGCCCAGACCACGCCCCCGCGTTTCAATCGGAATCATCTGAGAAGCCATCATCCTGAACCGTAGATTCTGCTTGAGTCCTTCGCAGTGACCTTAGTTCTGTGGGTACAGTCGCTGTCAAGGTTAGAGATGGCCCAGCAGTCGAATCATAATTGGGTGGCCGGAGGGGAGCAGTGAGTGCGGCCTTCAGCTCCCGACTCGTCAATTTCTCGATATCGCTATTGAGCCTGATGAAAGGGAGATTCGTTAACTTTCCTGGGGCTCTACAGTACGGAGGTGGCATCCACGAAGGATAAATCTTTTCGTGACAAGCGGAAGCTCGCAGTCTGAGTGGATGATGACGCAGATATTTGTCGCAGAGGAAGCAAGCCTTTTTGCTCGTCCCAATGAGCCTCAGGTGGGGAGCTAACCCAGGGTTGCATTCGTAAAAAGCAACGACTTGCATCTCGGCATGAAGCGTCAGCTCTAGACGGCAGGCTTTGCGCAGCTTCGCTTCAACGTCCAGGGTGCCCAAACGTTTTGCAAGCTTCTCCATTGTCGAGTCTGTATCGTTTTCCACAAGCGTGCGAACGACTGTAAGCAGTGGAGCTTTGCCGTTCGGGAATTTGAATGGACGTGAGCGAGGAGCGTTGATCGCTCGGATGATGATATTGACGAAGATGCTGGGCTCCTTCACTGCAAACTTGACCATGGATTTGATCGCAGAATGATAGCGAGCGACTTTGTGTAGATTATCCAACCAGGCCTGGTTTTTGGACTCATCAGGTTTCAGTAAGGTTCCTACTTGCTCAGCGTAGTGCCATCGAGCTTCTGATGCCCAATGGATAAGCTTGACGGTAGTCGTACAAGTCCAATTGGAGATGAGGGAGGGGGAGGCTGCGAAAGGGCAATTCTCAAGCCAGATCCTGAATGTTTCTGACTGTAGTTGACTGTCACCAATTCCAGACTGTGCTTTTTGTAGAAATTGGCGAATGCCTCGCTTCTCGATTCTCTCGGCAAGTGACAAAATTCGGTCTCTGTCGAGCTCAGCAACCAGTTGTAGAATCTCAGTCTCGGCTTGCGTTGATCGTTTTTCTGCATCGCCCGCCATGTTATTCAGGATCATTCAATTTTTCAAAGGTCGCATACCCTTTCTAGAAACCTCCTGCAGTACTTGCAACACTCCTTTGAGCCCGCTTAGATCATTCTGTGTCAAGCCATGGTTGCGCGCCAAACGGAGGACATTTCCAACTTGGCCACGCGTTTCCAGACACACAGCCGAAGCTGTTTCCGCTCCTGCGCTAGATGTTGAGCAAATAAGAGCAAATGAGTCCAGAAACTTTTGATGCAGCTGCCATGCACCCAGAGCGATGCCGTCTGGATTCTCATCGAGTGTACTCCGGGTCGGTTTGCCTCGGACAGGGTCGATCAGACGTAACAATGTAGAGTATAGTACGAAGCGATCGAGGCTTTCCCTACTAATATTGGTTAGTTCGCCTTTCTTTTCCATCTTAATAAGCTTTTGCGAGTGGAGTTTTAATTGCGACTATAAAGCTCTGCGGCTAAGAGGGGTTGTTCTGTTATTGACAAGCGGTGAGGAGTTTTTGACACTGCATGGTATTTTCACTCACGTCATAAAGAAGTACATACATGAATTTTGCTTGTGGTTAACCTCTTATCTAATTGGTCCACGTTGTCATGCTGCTGTCGTGGGGGCTGATTTGCCGCTTTCCTAAACTAGCATCGACTCGTCGCAGGCGTAATATATGCTCACATATGTAGGTCCGGCCCCTGCCTCCTGATGTTCTTTCTTAGTAATGCTATTCCGTCTTGCAAGGCTTAGTAGACAAATTCTTCTTTAATAAGTCTGTATCGAATTAGTTCCAACTAAAGGGAGTTAGCAGAAATCGAGTTTATCGGCAGAGAGACTGTTAGGCGTGTTGAGAAGTGGGGTGAAGTGTTACATCTCTATGCTTAGTTGTCTCATGTTGAATAAATATAAATACATACCAGTTGCGGGTTATGGTATTGGTCGAAGCTTATCGGAAAGTCATAAGTCTGATCGGAGGTTTTCAGAGGCCGCTTGTAGCAATCTTATAGTATTTTCCCTTAGTGAAATAGTTAATGTTAAAGAGATTATATACCAATCAGATGGTCCAGCATTAGTTCTCATAGTATCTTCGATATCCCCTTGTGGTTTAGCTTCGTATTCTTTGCATAGTCTTGAGCCTTTTCAGGCCCGGCCTAATTTGTCACGTCGAGAACCTCTTGCGATAATTTGTAACCGTTGAGATCGCTGAGGTTATTTGTCTGGCATTTGATCCAATTCTAGGATTGTGTGTCGGTGGGAATTGGGGGGTGAGGAACACTTCTGATACTTTGTACAACTAAGCCTTGCGTGAGGTTGTTCAATCGGTTCTTCACCATGCTGTTCCCACGGCTCCAAACCTCGACTGCATGCAAATAACACCATCAGTAGTCTCTACTAGAGACTTGGGTAAATAAATGAATGGTTTTGCAAAGACAAAGGTATATTCTGGCAGGAAATAAGGTCATTTATCCCAATGATGTACCTAAGTCGAGTTGCTTCCACCAAGGCTATACTTAGGCTAGCTTTTACCTATTGGCATCCTTTCTAACCCTCTATCTTCAAGTGACCCCCTCCTCTAGGTTGAGGTCATCATATGGCAGTCGAAGTAAGTAGATCAGCTGAGTGACTGCATACTTTTACCGTTGAAGCGACCCATTCTACGACTCAGTCTAGACTGAGTCGGTATCTGCTTGGTACTGCTGGTATGCGAGCTGCAGCGGCGTCGGAGAAATCATTCATGGCGGAATTGCAATTCTGAGGCTCGATTGAGGACCCTGATAAGTTATGGAGGTGTTAAATTGACGGATGAAAGTACGCGACGGAGGGTCACACGAAAGTGAGATTGTCACGTGAGATGGAAATCCCCTCACTTTTATAACTGGCTGGCAGTGGCACGAGCGATAACTGCACTTGATGACATTGCAAAAGAAATCACACTTCGGATGATTTAATTCGCTTTAAGGTTATGACCAATCAGTAATGTTATTCTTCGCTACCAAGTCAAGAATTATCCGCAGATAAATGCCTAAGCGTACGTGAATCCATGATCCCAGGGAAGACCCAGAGGGTTCACAATGGTAAAGTCTCGCTGATGGGGGTTACCCTGGAAGTTACCCTTCTGCGTAGTAAAGTTCTCAATCGTTCCCAAATTCTTGATTCTTCCCAGCAACTTCTCAAGAACACGGTATCCCGCACCAGCACTATAGCCAGGAAGTTCGTGGCCGGCGAGCTGAACCTCATACCACGTCAAGCCACGCTCCTCACCCCACTGTCCAACAGTACCCTCCTCACTGAGTCGTCCGAGGTTGTAGTCGATGTGGAAGGGGACGTAGAACTCCTTGTCTTGGGGATACTTCTGGAAGCCCTTCTTGCCGTTCCAGGTGGCGTTCTGGAGGGCGAAGAGGGTTCCGTTGGGAGGGAGGAGGAAGTCGAGGCGACCAACGCCGATGATGGTGTTGTTGGTGTGCTCGATGACGCGCTTCAGGACATCGTTTTGAGCAGGGGCCAGAGAAGTGTCGCTGCGGTTGGAGTTGGGGTCGCCGAAGCCAAAGACCTTGTTGGGAGTGCATTGATACCAGGTCACGTCGATGGGGGCGTTGAGAGCCTTCTTGACATCTGTGCGGTTGAAGTAGACCTGAGCTCCAGGAGGAGAGTAGTCGCCCTATGATAATCAGCGCTGGTTCACATGAATGTCAAAATTGAGCTTACCTCGTTGACAATGCCGAGATGGCTGTAGACAAAGGGGCAGGTATCAGTGATGTGATAAATGTTGAAGCAAGGGTTGGAATCGAGAGCAGCGGTGTAAGCGTAATCAAAGATATCGCAAGTATAGTTGCTGTTAGGATTCGTATCGGCATACGGGTCAGGCAGAACAGGGAACTTCTCCTCGGGCGGAGGGAAAGTTCCATACTTCTCGAGATACTTCTCATATCCGCAGTGCTGATGCGTCCATCGCAGAGCATTCGTGTAAGTCTGGTTAAGATAGAACAGGTTCGACCAGTACTCAATGAAGGGGAAAATGACAGCTTGCTGCTGAAGAGTGCCATCACCGATGATGGGATCATTGATGGCCACGCCACCGAGCTTGTAGTAATCGTCATCGTTGGCGGTGATGAAAGCATCGGCGATGTAGGGGACGTAGTAGCCTGCATAGGACTCGCCGGTGATGTAGGTAGTAGCGCCCTTGAGCTCAAAGGTGTTGATGAAGTTCTTCCAGAAGCCGATGAACTGCTTGCCGAGCTCTACCTCGTTGGTGATGTTGGGCTTGCCTTGGCTGTAGCCTACACCGACGGGCTGTTCGATCCAGATAACGTTGGTGCTAGTGCTGTTAGTCAAGCCTCGGCTAAAGCTAAATGCTAACTTACAGGTTGGTCCAGCTGTAGCTGTTGGGCACGGGAGCGAGAGTTCCCGCTTGCCAGAGGAAAGGACCGTTCTCGGTGAGGAGACCGCTAAGCGAGCTGCAGCCAGGACCGCCGTTCAACCTAAAAGATCAGCACGCATTCCCCACTTCAATTGGAGGTGTACCCACCAAATGACGACCTCGTCTCTCTTAGCCTTGGGGTTGGTGCTAGGGAAGAACCAAAAGTACAGCTTGCGCTCCTCATCAGGATCCTGAGAAATGGGGAGCAGTCCAGCGTAAGACTCTCCAACGTCGAACTTGACCTCGGGGATAGCAGAACCGTTGACAACAAACTTCTCGGAGTGCTTGTTCAGGTACTTGCTCTTGGACCGCTTCTCAAAGGCAGGCTCCTCCGGGACGACGGGCGCAGCAGCGCGCTTCTCATCGTGTCGGCGAGGATGGACGCGATTGAAGGCGTTGATGGCACCTTTGTTGAAGGCAGCCTGGGACAGAGTCCCAAAGGCCAGAAGAGAGCTGATCAGACTGAACCGCATTGTTGAGAGGACAGTTGGTTTGGTCGTGCAGAGACGATGAGGTCAAGGCGGGGAGGCGCTCTTATAGCTGTATAAGGGTTCGCCAGATACAGCATTGATGAGCAAATTGGTTCTGCGTCATGGGTAATCTGATGTCACAGCACGGAAACACGGCACTTGCACCATGTCAAGGATTATCGTTGCATAGCCCATAATGTATGTACAGATTGACCGGTAAGAACGGCATCATACATAACAAGATCCATGTTGTATCGGGAACTGCCTCACTCGGTACAAGTGTGGAGAGCAAAAGTTCCGCCCCCCTCTCACGTCCTGCTGTACACAGACCTTCCTATCCTGGCCCGCTGCTGTGCTTTCTCCAAAAGTGCAGGGATCCTTTGGGCTTATTTGGAGGCGCCGATCTTGATTTCTTACGGCTGTCCTACCCCTCATTTTCTGAAGCTTGTCTTGTTTACTTGAAAAGGTGCTAGCCATTTCTAATCGTCATAGCTGTTTCTCACGCGCTACAAAAGGACGGGGTTACAAAATATCCTTGTAATCTTACGGGGGTGCCTTATCTCTATAATTGAAACAATTGGTTCAGCAGTGGGCATCTTTGTCTCGGTTAGACACAATACACATCCGATCTGCGTAGGCTTGACTTGAGCTTGAGTATCAGTACAAAATACGCAATTCCATCCATTGTTATCGTGATAAGCAAGCCATTTGCATTCCTCCGCATGCAAGCCACACGCGAGTCTGACATGACATGCACCAACAAGAACGCCTCGCCACGCGTTGGTTAGCCGTGTCAGACGACTTACCCTTTTGGAGATAACCTTGCCGAGGTGGCTGAGATCTCAGAAAGAACTTCTCGAACCAATACCGCTGTTTCTAGCGCCCCTTCGGCCGCCTCGGCTTCACGCACTCTCTGTGGCACGATCGGATGTAAAGAGCCGTGCGGTGCGAGGTGATACGAGTGACTCTCTGTTCAACGATAACAATAAGGTTAAATGAGACTGGTCTCAAGGGCCCAGCCTCCCTCTTTATTTATTTCGCGAGTGACAGTGTCTTTTGCTAATCGCGCCACGTGCTGACCACTTAATTACTGCTTTCGCTATAGCTTCACCTTTTGACTCGGCTGGACCATCGCCTAAAAGTCAATTGAGCGGCGTGCAGAACTGAGAACGACTCACTGGCGTTGTGGCTGTTCGTATTCAAGGTTTTTGTCGCTCAACAGTCAACGACTGATGATCTTCTGCCGAGCCGTGTTAGCGCCCGTCGCAAATAACGCATGACACGGTGCCGTTGCCCAATATTAAATAACTAGGACCGCAGAACAAAGTTTATCCACAAAGTTGAGACTGAGTCGAATAGAGTGCTCAGAGTTTGACGACTTCAATTAAACTTTAAACAAGACCCCGAATTGATCTGAGCATCGCGGCAGTATTTTTTGGAAACCAGAACTTCTAGAGTGACATACCCTGTAGATTTATCCACCAACCCGAGTCCGGCAGCTTGGGCAAATAGATGTTGACTTTTCAGTTTAAATCGAGAGTGTTATATCGGAAGACATCGCACATACGGTCAGTAATTGCTCCAATTGTGCCGAATAACCTTGAATGCAAAAAACACTCATTACGACATGAGTAGTGGCAAAACCACATTTGAAGCAACACCGGGTGTTTCGAATATAATAATAAGATGAGGCGTCATACACAACGCCTAATAATGCCATAACCTTATTATCAAGTCAACACATCATACAGCTGCCACCTTGAACCTAGAGACGCAATTGAACAAGTAGCCTCAATCCACGAACGATCATAATCTACATAGTGGTTCCAGATTGTGATGATT
Organism: Fusarium nisikadoi; assembly: GCA_013623555.1. Lineage (NCBI taxonomy): Eukaryota > Fungi > Ascomycota > Sordariomycetes > Hypocreales > Nectriaceae > Fusarium > Fusarium nisikadoi. Next base: position 97,689 of record JABFFB010000074.1, read on the forward strand.
AAAGTCCACTGCGCTACGATGTATAATGTTGACTATGGCTGGAAATGCTATATCTCTATTTATGCTAAATTTTTTATACCATTCTGCATTAAGGAGAGTAGATAGGTCTGTATAATAAGATGATTTATATATTAGTTATTGCTGTAATATTCAGAATGGCAAGTCTATAGCCCGTTCTACCCACGTCTATATACTACTTATTTAAAACAGAGTCTTTTATATAATTTACGGACCTCTATAGATTTATACCGGACAAATTCATATGGCCTTAACTATAAGTTACTATATCTATAATATAGTTTAGTCTGCTGCAGGGTGTCATTACTATTAAAGTCACTAATACAGAGTCAATCAGCTCGATGGTCTTATACAAGACTGAAGGCAAGGGGAAAAAGGAATTTAAAATCATGCCTATCTCTGACCTTTAACACTAAGTTCTTTTTGCTGATTTAAGCTCTCAGCCCCATGTCTCTGCTGTAGATAACACATCTGACTCATAACTGAGAAATTATATCAATATGCCTGATTAATTGCTGGTAAATCTCCTACACCTTGGGCCTTACATATCTCTTGGAATCCTGACATAGTAATGGGACATAAATTATCAGTTTTCTTTTTGAGGTTAGTGAGCCATTTGAATACCTCGGATCTCGAAGAGGGAAATTTCAGATAGCCACGCACAAGAAGAAGTCCTAACTCCTTGTATCTGTTCTTCTACTCCAGATATAATTCTGAGTTGGCAATTATATTATATATAGTAACTATTGTGCTTCATACTATGCTATATATGCTAGTTTCTGTGCTAGATTGAATTGCCGTTATATTTTTATATTACTTTCTATTACAAACTGCTCGTTAATGGGTTTCCCATTTTAGCATTAATTTTAAGTACTTATTCAACGCTATGTTTACCCCGCTTGCAGTTCATTCGTGCACTGCTAGGCTGGTGCTAAGGTAGCATTTATTTAACCTTGAAATTTCAGTAATACTCTTAACCTCACTAAAGTTTCTGCCGCATCGACATAAAATGAATCGCACAATGACGAAATGTCTGCGGTGCAAGCGTATATCTCGCATCCCAACTACTAGATCCTACTCCTCCAGCTACTGTCCCTCAATCGCCGCGATGCCTACCCTCGACGTAAGCCATATTCGCAACAACGCAGATCTCTACGCGCAAGCCTGCATCTCACGAAACTACCCGGACCTAGCCTCCAACCCAACCCGCATCATTGAGCTTATGGACTATCGCCAGGCTCTGCAGGAGAAAGTGAAATCTTCACGTGAACGCGCGAATGCTTTACAGAAGGAGCTTCCAGTAGAGGGGAAGAACGGTGATGAGGCGCTGAGGGAAGCGAGGGAGATCGAGACAAAGATTCTTGAACTTCAGAAGGAGGAGGAGGATATCATGGGAAATATAGAGGAGTTGGCGCTGGCGTTGCCGAACATTGTAAGTAAGGAGACGCCTAGAGGGGCTGAGTTTGAGGCTCTCTGCTATGTCAACGCAGACGAAAAGACTATTCAGGTCAAGGACAGTAAAGGGAAGCGTATTTGTCATGTCGACATCGGAACACAGCTTGGGATCATCGAATTTGCTTCTGCTGACACCGTCTCCGGCAGGGGCGGGTACTACCTGGTCGGCGCCGGCACCCAACTCGAACAGGCCCTCATCTCCTATGCTCTCGCCTTCACAACTCACCAAGGCTGGACTCCTGTCTCAGTCCCATCCCTAGTATACTCTCAGATCTCCGCCGCTTGCGGTTTCGATGCTAGTAATAGTAGGGGTAAGCAGCAGGTTTATAACATTGCGCAGGATGAGAAGGATAAGGTAAGGGGCGTGCCTGAGATAAGTCTGACGAGGAGAAGTGATATTCCACTGGCTGGCATGAAGGCAAATGCAATAATCCCGGAGGCGGAGCTGCCACTTAGAAGGGTCGCTGCTTCGAGATGTTATAGGCCCGAGGCCGGGGAGAGAGCAGCAGATACGAAGGGACTGTACGGAGTGCGTGAGCTCACTACAGTGGAGTGGTTTGCTTGGACGAAGCCAGACGAGGAAGAGATGGAATACATGCTGGACGAAATGGTCGACATCCAAACCGATATCCTCAGCGCCCTCGGCCTTACATGCCGCGTCCTCGACATGCCAGTGCACAACCTCAGCGCCAGAGAAGCCCGTAGAATCTCTATCGAAGCATTCTTCCCCTCCCGCGCGGTGGGCGAAACAGAGGATGAGATCCATGAAGCTGCCTGGGGGAAGATTGCATCAGTGAGCTTCTGCACGGATTACCAGAGTCGACGGTTGGCGACGAGGGTAAGGAACACTAGGGATGGGGCGTTGGGGTTCTCGTGGACGGTGAATGGGACGGTGTTGGCGGTGCACAGGGCGTTGGCGGCGTTGTTGGAGATTGGGTGGGATGGAGAGGAGGGGGTTGTGAAGTTGCCGGAGGTGTTGCACCGATTTATGGGTACAGATAGAATTGAAGGATCCAAGAGGGGCTGAGAGTAACGTCTATAATGGATACTAATCAATATCTTATCTAATTCTTTCACTCCAAAGCCGCTCTCTTTCACGAGCTCATGTCTAATACCATCGGCCCCCTTCTTTCGCTGAGGAAATACGTTTCCCTGGTTAAACCGTGTATCAAGGGCCAATCCTTCCGACCTGCGCGAGTGCGGAAGTAACGGAGGCTGACTATCGCGTGTCCTGTCCTTATCCAACCGAAAGATATTCGTAAGTCAGGCTTCTCAATCATTTTGTTCAGAATGAGATACAAAGCTGCATGCTCCGTCTGATGGGAGTTAGTTACATAACTGTCAATTTTGGCTTTGACATCGGTAGTGATACTTATATCAGATGGGAACCACTGGAAGCGGATTGAGAAGTATTCCCCTCCTTGGGCTCCAGTGAGGAAATATCGGGAATGATGATACTGCTGCCGCAGCGGCCCAAAGCATCCTCTAACCCAACACGCTCCTTTGGCATGATGCGAGTCTTGCCGAGATGAGAGGCCATAGAGAAGGGTGAACGAGGTCGAGTATTTGGTGATGGGTGCTCGGGTGCCAGTCCTTTTGGTCCTCTGTGTTGTTTCGGGTGGCGCTACAGCAGACTTGATTTCAGCATCGAGCTCGCCCACCAAGAGCCTATTAGATTCGAGAGCCGAGGTGCAGTAGTCTATCACAGGGATTAGGCCAGCCTGGGCTTGTCACATTGGGGACTACCCTAGTATACGTAGGGGTGTTTTAATTGTATCAATTGCAACGGGCCGAAAAGCGACATCAGGACATCAGCTCAACTGAGAGTTAGGTTAGACTCAGCTCAGGCTCAGGCTAATGGAGTGCACAAATGGTAACCAGGCTCTCTGTGCTAAAATAAGCTCCTAGCCACAAGGCTCAACAGCAAATAACACGTCTGGCTCACAACTTAGATGTTATCCCAATGCGTCTCACCAATTGCTACAGCAGGAAGCCCAGCACACAAATCGACGATGCTCACCCAATCAAAAAGATTAGTCAGCATAACTCTTTCGCGCCCTACGCCTCGCGTCAGCTCTTTGATGCCTGCCTTCCCCAACTCTCTATACAGAACACCACGCACCCCTCACTTTGAGAATTTATTACAAGACACTATCTCAGGCACAAATATCCTGCTTGGCTCATCCATTGTTGACAGCCTCGGCCACCCATACTAAGTGTATCGCTCAACCTATACAACGCTATAAACTCCGTGTTAGTCGCAATGGCAGTCTATCACAGCGCCGAGGGCAGAAAGTTCTTCGTTCCGCTCGAGAACAACCCCCAGGTCTTCACTAATCTGGCCCATGACCTAGGCATGGACCCCAAGCTGGCGTTCCATGATGTCTACTCCCTCGACGAACCAGAGCTCTTAGCCATGGTGCCGCGCCCGGCCCATGCACTCATCTTCATCACCCCATCTAATGCCTACCACGCCGTCGAGGCTGAAGACGTAGCCGCTGGCAAAAGAACACCGCCTCCTCCCAACCGAAAGACATACTCGATGGAAGGCTTCGATGACCTCTACCCGACGGACGACACCCCCAAGCCGGTCCTTTGGTTTCCCCAGACAATTGGCAACGCCTGCGGCATGGTAGCTCTCGTCCATGCCCTTCTCAACGGCTCCTTACGCGAGCGCCTTGTGCCGTCATCGCCACTAGCAGGGCTCCTCGACGAAGCTCTCGCGCTGCCCTTACCCACGCAGCACGCAGACCTGCTATATAACTCAGTCGTCATAGAGGAGGCTCACAGCAAGGCGGCGGCCAGAGGCGATACGGCAGCACCCGATGCCCAGGATCCTATCGGGTATCATTTCATGGCATTTGTTAAAGGAACGGATGGGAATCTCTGGGGGCTGGATGGAAGCTTTGCCGGGATGATGTGCTACGGGCCTGTGGGGGAAGGGGAGGACATGCTGAGTAGCCAGGTCTTGGACATTGGGGTGCGGCGGTTCATCAATGCAGGCGAGGGGAGCGCCGAGTTTAGTATCATTGCGCTGTCAGAGGGGGAGAATTAGGCTTGCCTTTGTACCTCGGAGTAAAGGCGTCGATATTCTCATCCAAATGGTGCTCAGCTGATGTCGCATGTAACCAAGAACAACTGCATTTAAGGTCACAATTATAGAAAAGCTACATGAACGGTCTATCTCTGCTAGATTACTAATTTCCTTATTTTCTAGGACTATATGACGTTAATAACTGGAGTGTTCATGCAAGTGCTCAAACCAACAGTTGTTTGATCACTCTATATTGTTATTGCGTGTCGTTTTCCATAGAAATTCCATCATCATGAACTCATGCAATCTCTGCTTCGATTAGCATCTCATACTGCTGAGGATCAGGCCAGAAGTTCACAATCTTGAATCCAGCCCCCGTCAGTAATTCCTCCCACTGACTCTTGGTTCGTTCAGAAGCTGAAAGAAGGGACATCATCTGGACGTCCATGGTAGTCTGACTGATACTAGCTCCGGTTGGTGGCAACACGATATCGTAGACCAAGAGCTTAGAGTAGCCCTTTGTCATGGCATCTCTGGTGTTCTGTAGAAGTTGGGTTGCTTGAGCATCAGGCCAGTCATGAAGAACAGCGTGCATAAAGTACGCCCGGCTTCCTAGACTTGAGTTAGTACTTGGACTACTGTCAGTTAGCTGGAGAAACTTACCCTTTACAGGCTGAGACTTGAAGAAGTCATGAGCCATAGCCGTGATCTTGTCATCAACATCAGCTCGTTCAATGATCTCCGGTAGATCCTGCAACACCATAGCCCCCTGTGGCAAATCCGGTCTGGCATTCAGGACATGCGAGATATCAATGCCCGTATTGCCGCCAACGTCCACAACAAGCGGTTTACTCAGGTCAGCACCCTCGATCAACTTGCTAGGATCGTAAATCTTAGTCCAGGGTGTCTTCCAAGAGGTCCAGGCCTCCATGTGACCTGTGAAGGCTTCATAGTACTCTGGACTCTTCTGAAGACGACCGAAAAAGTTGAGGCCGTCGGGGTCACTGCATGCGTAGTTATTGTCGTCTGCTGCTGTTGGGACCTTGTAGCCTGTTTTAGCGAGGTACTTGGGGAGGTTTTGGCCAGCTGAGATGTACTGGTAGGTTCTGGGTTTGTTAGTTGACGTGCTGGGTACATGATATGGAAACTTACGCTGCTTGGAGGGAGGCTCGGACCTTGGTACTTTCATCGCCAATAGCGTACGAGAAGGGTGTAGGCTTGAAAGTATCTACATCTGTCTCTTCAACTACATAAAACGCAGCCAAGAGACGGAACAGACGTCCTACACTCGTAAGCTTCGATCAACATCACGAGAATATGACAACTCACGCAGCAAGTTAGGTTCGACATCTCTCCCGGTCAACCTGACCAACTCATCAATCGTCTTCTTTCCTCCACCGTCCTTGGTCCAAGCCTTCCAGATTCCCAAATCAATTGCAGTCTGCAGCGCCGCAAAAACGGCAGGATGTTCGAAACAAAAACCCCATGCTCGTTCGTAGGGTGTTTCAACTCTGGCCAGCAGATGACGCGCAGCTGCGCGGACGCGAAGACGCTCGACTTCATCGCCGCCGAACTGATTGGGGCTTACAGCATCGAGGGTGGCGATGATGTCGTTTGTCGAGGGACCAACTGATCCCATTTTGAGGTACGAATGCGAGTGTCTTTTGGGGTGGAGTCGAAAAAGAAAAGTTAATTGGGGATTGTGATAGAAAATGAGACAAATCGCCTGTATAAATAGGTTCATGATTCACATTGGGGTGTCTTCACTTAGACTAGTGATTCAGTTGAGGCACATTTATGTGGGAGAACCCTGCTGCCCCTTACCAGGATGAGAGGCTGATGCAGAGGAGTGTACCTGTGGAGCTGAACGGGCACCTCGTCGAGTCTTTCTTCAATGTTTGCTTCGCTATCTTCCATGTTCACTTCGCTATCAATTACGACACATACCAGGGCCGTTGGTAGAAAGACACCTGGCGCTCTTGTTTGAACTAATACCAAGGGCAGCACTTCGGCCCTGAAGGTATAAAGAGAGGTAGCAGAAACAGTTCCTTCGGAGATTGCCTGTAAGCTTGTGCAGGAAGAGATCAACATTCAATCATTGGCATTATTATCATAGTCTCATTAATAACACCATGCCATTCTCCATGATAATGCGTTAGCGGTGGCCTAGATGGCTCATTTAAGGTATAGTAAGATCGCGATGGTCGGTCAGCAGATGTTGCGACAATGGACTGCTGACAGTGATATGTCGATTCACAGAAAATATATTGTTTGTCCCATGGTCGGTTGGCTCAGTCAACTTGGGTGTCTATTGAACAGGGTCGCTTAGCTAGCTCGTGCTGGGATCTGAATCCCACGGGGAACGCGGGATACGACAGATAATTCTTTTCGTTATACCTCCAACCGAATCATTGACGCTCAAGTTACGTCACTCTACAAGTGCCTCAAATCGAGCTGTTGCTGTGACATGAAAGACTAGCAACGATGGATGAGCTCAGAGTCCGAGGGGAGGGGATGAAAGATCTGGTGCGCTCGCATCATCGACGCTGGGAAGCCGTTGGGCGATGCATTGGAGCTGTAGACCTCAAAACCGTTGACCCGTAAAGGCTCGACGAAATGACGCCGTTGATAAATGTAACGTTGAGCCGCGATCATCATATCCGTCGTTCTATAGATTTCGCCCCAATGCTCTCCATTGTACCCTTGCAACGGATCCGCGAATCAAAAACATCGCTCTTTAGTTTATAGAGAACGGCGGGCAATGTTACTAGCGGTTTCGCCGTTGTTAGCGGAGTTTTCTCGACTGCTGCTGTCATATATCATACGCCATTGGGGCGAACTTGGGGTCTTTAGGACCATTATACCCGGCTGGTGGCAAATAGACAAGAAAAAGCAACGAGAGCCACCGTAAGAGGGAGTGGAGAGCTCACCATCACGGCAAAACCTATGGATGGCGGCAGCGGAAGGGAATCGATAAACGGCAGAGTTTACTGCAAGGTACTTTGTATTTATTCGTATCTCGTACATCTGATGCGTGAGAGCCAAGTTCCTGCAGCATCTCAAGCCTGAGAGGATGCGGACTCTCACTGTAAAAGGTACCAGGATGTTTATCATATATGACATATCAAGAGAGAAGAGGAAACAGAGTTCGCATGAATCAACAGTCACACAAGGCTTCCTCTCGCCTCCAGACAAGTCAATTCTACGTACCAACTACCATTCTAGCACATCATAGTGCATCTGACTATTATCTGATCCCCGAGTTTGGCTCTCTCGTGCCAGACTCACCATGTCGCCAACAGGGGGTTTTCCGTAGATCTCTGCGGAAAAAAGGATAGTTAAAGGTCCTCCTTAACTATGCATTGAAACGAGCTAGGGAGTGATCCTTCATTCCTTTCTTTTTTCGATACTCGGCCATTGGAAACATGTGATCAGGTGCAATGGCGAGTCTCGCTGGAGCTGATAAGGTCTCGAGGTCCGGCAGACAAGGCGCAGTGCTCCAGGCAGTATTATTTCTCCTTCTTTACCTAGACAGCTTTCTTGGTCATTCCGGTTGCTTCGATCATGACGAGTTACTACGGAGGCCTGGGGCCTATGCTCAACGCAGTGCTATGGGTTCAAGTCGTTATTTTTGCTGTCTTTGTTGGGCTGAGGTTATACACGAGGTCTAAGATTCTACACTCGGTCGGGGCAGATGATTACCTCGTCGTTGTTGCACTGGTATGTACTTATCCTGTGAGAACCAGGTGCGTCTCGAATATTGCTCACAGTCGGCAGGTCTTTCAGATTATCTACTCTGCCTTCGTAACAGCTGGAACAAAATACGGTCTCGGTCGCAAATTCGCCGACATTGGAAACCCCGATGCATATTTCAGAGCCGTCGAACTGGAGATTTACAGCCAAGTCGCCGGATTGATGGTAATCGGTCTTGGAAAATGCGCCGTCGGCATCTTTTTGCTGCGCATCGTACGGAACAAGTTCCAGAAAGCGTTTATCTGGGCGTTTCTCGCGGGGACGGTGTTTATCACGCTGTTTTCTAGTATCGTTGTGGTGGTGCAGTGTGACCCCGTGCAGAGGACTTGGGATCGGCGGGTGCCGGGGTCGTGTTGGATTGACTTTTCCAAGGTCGGATTGACCGTGGGATGTAAGTTGCTACTGTATGAATTGCAGGAGTATGCTAATATGTGTAGCTTGGTTTGTCGTTGCGGACTTTTGTTTCGCGATTCTGCCGTGGTTTGTGATATGGGAGCTCAACATGAAGCGCAAGGAGAAGATCACTGTCGCATGCGGTCTAAGTCTCGGTGTCTTGTAAGTCATCATTCTGAGCGATACCAATCATGACTGACGAGAGTAGTGCTGGGATCTGCGGCATTGTCCGTACCGTCGCTCTCAATGGCCTGAACGCCAGCGAATACATCTGTAAGTCCCTTGACCCCCACCAATTATTCACATAGTGACTTTTTATCAGACGACACTGTGGACATGCTCATCTGGTCCGCGACCGAAAGCACCGTAACAATAATGTGCTCCTCCATCCCTGTCCTCCGCCCTTTGTACGTGCGCTTCCGATACGGCAGCCAGGGCGACAGCTCCGGCGCAGCAAATTCCTACAAGCTTCCCATGTACGGTAATCACAGCGGTCGGAAATACGGCAATGGTTCAGTGCCCGGTACAGAAACAATCGGCGGCAGCGGACCATCAAACAGAACCGTCATTGCATACAACGTAAATGCCAGCGATGAGAGTATCCTTCGCGATACAAAGACTCAGAACAATATCAGCGGGATTAGAAGAACAGATGAAGTATCGATAAGTTATGGGAAACAAGACGACAGGGAGAGGATAAGTGAGTGGGAGTAATAACCACTTGGAGAAAGGTCAAACTCTATTTCTGTAAGATAAGAAGTCCTAAACTAAAGAATTGATAAGGCGAGTGTCGATCGGCAGGGTTTGGGCCTGGAATCAGTTTTGGTTTAGCGGGATATCATTGATAAGCGACCCCAGATAGAAATAATTAACTAAAGGCAGCCCCGCCCTTTTCTTTAGTGACCTCGACACTACAACACCCCGTATTGCATGAGCCTCAATCAACAACACACGCTACAAGAGGAATGACTCATGGATCCTGGTCGCAAGAGAATAGGCTCAATCTCGGAGTCGGCTGCGTCGTCCAATCAGCGGAGCAAACGCGCCAAATACGCGCCTGTAGCTTGGTACGCGACCGTTCCTGGGGGTTGAGATACAAGGCACTAACCCTGCTAGCAATGAGTGTAAGAAGAAGAAGCTCAAGTGCGTGAAAGAGGACGGCGATGAGATTTGTAAGAGATGCGATATTAATAAAGTGGAATGCGTCTTTGCTCCCACGGCTCAATCAACAAGGGAAGATGCTGAGCCATCGCGAAGACGCTCAACTCAAGAACCTCAGTGAGTCTCTCACTCACTCATCTCACAAACCTTCACTAACGCTTCACAGAACAGACGTCACATCTCTAAGCCAACAAGTAATCGCCCTCCAGAACCAAGTCAACGCCCTGACATCAGCCCTCCAAGACGTATCCCAGCGTCTCCCCCAACTAACCCTCTCCTCCACAAAGTCCACTCCCCAAGGCCCCCACTCCGCCTACCGCAAAGACATCCGCAACGTCCACAACGAGCCGCGCGAGCCTCAGTTCGTCGGCCCAACCCGCTCCGCGTATAGCTTCCAGATCGCAGAGAACTCCCTCACGGGCATGGGGATAGAGCCAAACGCCACCGGCACCAGCACGCCCGCTGAATCGCCGAGCGAGACTGAGCCCGTCGTTGAGAGCGAGCATCTCTCTCCGGGGGTTGAGGATGTTGAGATTCTGCCGAGCTTGGGAATCGCCGAGGTTCAGAGGCTGTTGGATGTTTATAATGAGGAGATTCAGAGTGTCTATCCGTTCATTGACGTTGGTGAGCTATCGAGTAAGGCGGTCTCGGTGCTTCAGGCGCCGATGGAGAATACTCTGAAAGATGTGCAGGCTATCAAGCTTGCGGTTGCTACTTCTGTAGCCATCGAGGCGCAGGGGCTGAATAACATCAGCAAGAGGTTGATCGATGATGTTGAGCCTGTTATCTGCAGGGTTTCAGGCGAGGCCTTTATTGATTTGCAGGAACTTCAACTCATGATCATGCTGGCACGTCAACCCCTCACTCTCTTTACAATTACTGACGTTCGTAGAGCATCTACTGGTTTCACTGCGGAGAAGACCTTCTCGCTTGGAGAGCCATCGGTAACGCTGGTCGCGAAGCTCTCGAAATCGGTCTTCACCGCCGAACTTCACTCTTTGAAAACTTCAAAAACCCAGCCGAACGAGATCTGGCAATCCGTTGCTTCTGGTGTGTATACATCCTAGACCGAAGGTGGAGTTACGGCACCAGTCTATCGTTCGGCATTGCAGACCGGGACATCGATCCCCAATGTCCAGAGCCAGTGAGTTCCCCTCGTATCTTGGGAGAAGCGTTGGCTGACGATTCAAAGAGTGAGCAGCATCCATATCTCCGATGCATGGTCTCCTACGCCAAGTTATGCTCCAAGGTCTGGGAGGATCTACCGCTTGATTCCTCACCGTTCATGGTTCCAAAAGACAAAGTTGACTTCTTTGACTTCCTGACGCAGAAATGGATTCATTCCATCCCCGATGATTTACAGCTCGTGTATCCTCGGCTCTCACAAGCTCCGCGTCATCAACCTCGAGTTCTACAGCGTTTGAGGACGCTCCTCTACCTACGAGGGACCTACATCCGAAACTTGGTTCTGCGACATCATGTCATGAGCGCTGATAATCTACGCTCCGACATGCAGGGTGCTCACCTCGTCGTCAGTCTCGCACAGGATACGATCCAAGTTCTCGTAAATCTCAACGAGACAAGCGATATCTACGATCGGCAAAAAGCAACGTTTAACTATTTCCTCACGGGCGCTTTGGCAACTATTCTTCTCGCAGTATGCCACGGCCCAGATGTCTTCGCTGACCGGTGCAGACAGAGTTTCCAAGACGCCGTCCGTCTTTTGAAGAACATCTCTCAGCACGGCCAGCTGGGTCGACGACTATGGCGCTCACTAAAGGGGACAATCCATCGGGCTTTGTCGCTAGAGTCACCCATTACACCCGCCAGGAACACAGCGATCACGGAGATTCTACAGCAAGAGACGCCGGAGGTTCGGCAGCAGCAGACTCTTCTTCCTACGAGCTGGCCGAGAAATGGCGTGGGGAGTAATTTTATGGATGAGAATATGGCGGATATGTTTGGGCTGGAGACGGATTTGCTGAATTTGTTTAGCGCGTTTGAGCAGGATAACATGCTGAGGCCGGTGAGTCAGGTCAACGGACTTGATCACACGGCTGCGTTGGCGGATCAGAACGGGGGCGTTGGGCAGGGTGATGATTTGAACCGGTACAATGGTGGATACTAGGAGTCACGATTTGATTGAACTTATTACCTTTGCGTCGGAGCTCAAGTCACTGTTAATCTCATAGCCTTGTCACGGTTAGGGAGCAGAAGGTAACAATATAATCGAAGCATGAGTGTATCAAAGAACGTGTCCATTGCATAAATATCTTGTACATATTGAGTCTTGTCCCAAGTCCCGTCCAATTCCACGTTAATATCATGTTAAAACAATTTAGACCTTCCGCCATAACGCGTAATCTTGGGAAATATCCATCTCACCAATATTTTTACTATCACTACTCAACTTATTTGTGGTGAACTCCATCACGAAGACCTTCGACAACGTCAAGGTCAACAACAGGAACCTCAAACTTGTACTTTCCACGGAACACATAGTATGCGATACCAGCAAAGAGCCATCCAGCCATGACAACGATAGAGTAGTTCATGTTTTGCGGTGTAACCGGCATCGTAGATGGGAAGGTGCTGAAGATGACAACGACCGTGATCCATATCAAGCTGATCACGTTGGCAGCTGGGCCAGCGATACGTCCAAGCTTGAAAGGACCAAAGCCATTGGAAGTCTGGAGACTCTTCCTGGCAAAGAGCATAGCGATGATGGGGAACGCATAGCTGACATACATGCCAATGATTGACATGGACAGGATGGCGTTGAAGGCAGTGGTGTTGCCGAGGTAGATGAGACCAAGCAGCATCTGAAGAACAGTAACAACCACGACAGCATAAATGGGGATCTGAAGACGCTTATCGACCTTGCTGAGCTGCTTATCAAACGGTGTTGACTTGTCTCTCGCAAAAGCCCATAGGGTTCGTGAAGTAGACGTAACGCCAGCAACAGTCGCTGCAATAGCAGTGCATGTAATGATGGCAGAGAGAACAGTGCAGCCCGCTCGGCTCTTGGTGGCGTCAAGGAAGATCTGCATGAAGGGGAACCCAGTGGGTGTTGCGAGAAGTTTCTCAAGGGGACCAGTTGAGAAGAGGAAGATGATTACATAGACGAGACCCATGAGACCATTGATGATCACACTGCCTACCATGGCGATGGGGACGTTGCGGCTGGCGTGGGGCATTTCTTCTGCCAAGTGGCAGGCGGCGTCATATCTGTGATGGTTAGATGGTGATGTAGTGAGTGGGATAAGAGGACATACCCGAGGAAGGGATACACAGCACTCAAGAGGCCGACTAGCCATGAGACACCATCGTCGGACCAGCCACTGGAGTTGGTGACTTCAGTAAAGACAAAAGAAGCCGAGTTCTTGGGTGACATGACACCGAGAACGACAACAATTGTGACAAAGCCGATGACATGAACAGCGCCTAGACCCGTCAGTTCCGAAACATGTCCAGGAAGCGGAAGTACTCACCTGATACTGTATTGACATATGGCAGGAGTTTGTCACCCCAGATATTGAGAGCAAGCGCATAGACAAGAACAAGCCAGTAAAACAACATGCCCTGCCACCGCTCAGGAGCATAGGTATCGTTGTTCACGATTATAAGAGCCTGCATCTGAAGCCCGGCAGCAAAGGCAGCAGAGGATGTGAGAACAACTTGTCCGCCAATGCTAACCCAGCCTGTGACCCAAGACGCGGTCGACCGAATGGAAGTGGGTGAGAGGGCTGCTACCCAATGGTATTGACCTGTTGTACCATTCCGAAGCGTCAGTCTCGACCTCTAGGATCGTGTCTAGGGGAATATACTGACCTCCAGCTGTAGGATAGATAGAAGCGATCTCACCAAGGGAACTGGCGATGCAGATTGAGCATACTGCTGATAGTAGACTGATCATGTTAGTGAGGTTGCTTTCAGGAGGAAGGGAGACCAACTAGTTGTAGAAGAGACATGGTGCTCCGCCAGTGATGAGAGCTGTAGCGACGACGGAGGATAGTGCCTCCCATGTCGCCATGAGGCAAACGCATAGAGCACAGAGAGAAAAGAGAGAATACTGTCTTCTGAGTTCCTGCGTGTGACCCAGCTGCGCAAGACGCAGGGCATCATCGCTCGAAACTCTGTTATCGCCCTCAAGACTCATGGCGTCTTTCTCAACAGCGACGTTATGTTTCTCAAGCCCGCCCATTTTCTCTTGTGCAAAGAATGATAATGTTTTATAGTCAAAATTTCGTCTCTTTTCGGCTTTGTGGAGCTATGGAAAGCACGGAAATGTCGTTCTCTATAAACCACCCTGATAAGAGAAAAGAGATATCGGAGCCCCCCCGACCGGCATGTCACATCTTGATCAAAACACACGCTAAACAGGGGCCGTATCAAGAACGCGGGGAGAGCTAACTTAGTTCTCACCTCGCGCTGCGTTATCCTCGACCAGGGTCTTGATAGCGAGATAAGCAAGATTGTGCTTCCGCGTTCCGAGGGGCGTTCCGGGTGCGACGCTCGGAACGACAGCTTCCGGGGGGTACTATTTGACAGCTGCGAGACATCGCATTTGCTGCTGACGCTGAATTGAGCCAAGCAGATCCCCCATTCCCATTGTCCTGAGTCTTTTTTGTCCAACATGGCTGCACCACATCCTCTCTCTGCCCTCTCGGCGCGCGAGACTAACCTTGCGCGTGACATCGTCAAGGCGTCTCACCCCGGCGCGCTGCTGTTCTTTAGGCAGTCGTACCTGTTTGAGCCGCCCAAGGAAGAAGTCGTCAGGTTTCTTGAGCTGGAGCACTCAGGCGCTCTGACTACTTCCTCACCTAGACCTGATCGCTGTGCGCAGGTCTTCTACGATGTCATTGGTGGAGACCAGAAGTCGCAGTACTATGAGTCTGTGGTTGACGTTACGAAGCGGACTGTCGTGGCGCAGGAGATCATCAGTGAGGAGTTCCAGGCTAGTCTAACTATGTAAGTTCCCCGGCACCCTTTATGCAGCACCTAAGCTGATCAGTCAGGCCCGAGTTTGATGACGTGGTTGAGTCTTGCAAGCGATCAAAGATGTTCCAGGACAAGCTCAAGGAGATCAAGCTCCCCGAGGGATTCGAGAGCGTCATTGAGCCCTGGCCCTACGGCGCACCAGACCTGGAAGACGGCAACACCCGCTTCTTCCAGGCCCTCGTCTTTGCGCGTGATAGTCGCAAGGGCCAAGACTCCAACTTTTACGCGTACCCCATGCCCTTGATCCCCGTCATGGACGCTGCGACCAAGGAGATCATCCGCATTGACGAGCCCGCTACAGGCGGCAAGGGCGATAGTCTCTATGACAAGACCTACGCTCCTGGGGCTATTGATCACTGCCAGAGCGCAGAGTATGTTCCTGAGCTTTTGCCCAATGGGACAAGGAAGGATTTGAAGCCCTTGATGGTTGTGCAGCCTCAGGGACCTAGTTTTTCCATAGAGGGGAATTTGATCCAGTGGCAGAAGTGGAGGATGAGGGTTACGTTTAATCCTCGTGAGGGTGGTGTTATCCACGATATTCGATATGATGGCCGTCCTGTTCTGTACAGATTGAGCATCAGCGATATGGTAAGTTTGCTGAGATATACTTGAGAGAGACATACTAACGTTGTCAGACTGTTCCTTATGCTGATCCTCGTCCACCATACCACCGCAAGCAAGCGTTTGACTTTGGCGATGGAGGTCTTGGCCACTGCGTCAACAACCTCACTCTCGGCTGCGACTGTCTCGGCGTGATCAAGGTAAGCTCAAGTCCAAACCCACTCGTCTCATGACTAACAGCTCCAGTACTTTGACGGTGTCCTCATAGACGCAGATGGCTCCGCTCAGGAGACCAAGAACGTCATCTGTCTGCACGAGCAAGACAACGGCATCGGCTGGAAGCACACCGACTGGCGAACGGGCCGCGCAGTTGTGACACGCCGCCGCGAGCTGGTCATCCAGTTCATCATCACGCTCGCCAACTACGAGTACGTCTTCAACTACAAGTTCGACCAGGCAGCCGGCATCGTCGTCGAGGCCCGCGCCACAGGCATCGTGTCCGTCGTCAACATGGACCCCGGCAAGACAGCCCCCTGGGGAAACATAGTCAGCCCCGGCGCCCTAGCCCAGAACCATCAGCACGTCTTCTGCGTCCGCATCGATCCCTCGATCGACGGGAACGAAAACACCGTCGTGCAGGAGGAGAGTCTCCCGCTGAGAATGGACAAGAGGACGAACCCCAACGGAAACATGTATGAAGTGCGCCAGACGCAGATCACCACCTCACAGGGCATCGACGCAGCCCCCTTCAGCAACAGGGTCTTCAAGGTCCAGAACCTGCACAAGCTCAACCCCGTGTCGGGCAAGCCAGTCGGCTACAAGATCACGCCGCCGCCGACACAGCTCCTCCTCGCGGACCCCAACAGCACGCAGGCCAAGCGCGCGCTCTTCGCCAAGAAGCACTTCTGGGTGACCAAGTACAAGGACCACGAGTTCTTCGCGGGCGGGCGGTACACGCTCCAGAGCAAGAGCGAGGTCGGCGGCGTGAGCGACGCGGCGGATCGGTGCGACGACGTGCTGAACCAGGATGTCGTGTGCTGGAGTGTCTTTGGGCTCACGCATAACCCGCGCGTGGAGGATTGGCCTGTCATGCCGGTTGAGATGCTGCAGCTGCATATCTCGCCTTCAGACTTCTTTACGGCGAATCCGGCGCTTGATGTCCCGTCTGATAAGGATGTTGCGTCGAGGTTGACTAATGGGTGCTGTAAGGAGGAGGGACCTAAGCTGTGATTGGTATTAGTGCATTGGCATAGCATAAGTTGTAAATCAGTGTTGGCATTATTTTAGCATGAATGGAATTTCTTGAGACAACTGCCGGCTGCTGCTTGTATTGTGAAACTATTCCGGTAGTGAATATGTCGAAACAAAACAATTGTACCATCTTTGTGACCTGTTACCCTAGAGTCATGACAGGTTGACGATTGCGGGTCTGACGCGAGATGATTACATGTACTCAAATCAAGTTAGGGATTACTACGCGTCTATTCCACCGAATCATATCCTTGACAAATAGATGCCACCTCAGCATAGTTACATTACATCTCCCACGCAGTTACCGTCACGAATCTCGGCCTCTCTATCTTGGCGCTCAACTACCGACTCGCCAAGCCAACTCCCACGTCTTCTGTATCACGGATCACGGGTCGCTGGAGATTACGGAGATATTACCTGACCCTTGATTGATCCGTCCCCATCTGCGTGATTTATTTCGTCCACTGACTCGGAAAAGCCACTGCGGTTCCGACGCGATACCCGCGGCCCAATCGGAAGACTTGACCCTCTCCATCTGATTGCGGCTCCTGCTGGATAGTGGCGCTTGATACTACATCGCCGTATAATCCTTTCCAGTAACTGAAACGGTTCAAGCAGGGCGGTGGATTAATATACGTAAGATATGGACATGATCTGACTGCGGTGAATCAATCCGTAATAACGAGGAGGATTATGCGAGACCCTGGACTAAGCATAACCCCTCATGTAACATGGTCAGTGCTATTCCGGAAACCAACATCCTGGATTCCGAGTGGACTCGTCGTAGTAATGTACATAAGTAATATGCATGCGGTTTCACTGCACCCTTCTCTTCTCTCGCCTGCGTGTTATCGACTTTTTGCTGTCTGATAAGATCTTGATAAGTGGACATTCCTATTATTTTATACCCGAAATACACACACTCAAAATGGCGGAACTCACAATCACCGGCTCAGGTGGTCGAAAGATCACGCGTAGGTTACACTCATGAATTACCGTTACGTGCATCTTTCTCACTGACCCTTACAGTCCCCACCGGCCTCTTCATCGACAACACCTTCACCCCCGCAGAAGCAAACAAAACCGTCGTGATCGAGAATCCCACCACAGCCTCCCCCATCGGCTCCGTCTCCGCCGCTCAGACCTCCGACGTCGACCGCGCTGTACTGTCTTCGCGCAAAGCATCAGTGACGTGGAAGACTACACTTCCTCAGGAACGACGCCGTCTGTTGAATAAGCTCGCTGATCTTATTGAGCGCGATGTTCAGGACTTTGCGTCCATTGAGGCTGTTGATGCTGGTATGTTGTACAACATGTCCATGGGGATGAGTGTTCCTCAGGCAGCCGAGACGTGTAGATATTTCGCGGGCTGGGCGGATAAACTCGATGGAAAGAGCATTGACTATGAGAGTGGTCTCGCGTACACCAAGAGAGAGCCAATTGGTGTTTGTGCAGCTGTTGTTCCGTGGAACACCCCTCTGTAAGTTACCTCCCGTTTCACCTGCGATCTCTCAGTCTAACAATTATAGTATGATCACTTCATGGAAGCTAGCGCCCGCTCTCGCAGCCGGCAACACCCTCATCATCAAAACCCCCGAGCTCGCCCCTCTCTACGGCCAGAAGCTCGGCCATCTCATCGTCGAAGCCGGCTTCCCCCCCGGCGTGGTCAACATCCTCTGCGGTCTCGGCACCGTCGCAGGCCAAGCGCTTGCCGACCACAGCGAGGTGCGCAAGCTCTCCTTCACGGGTAGCGTCGGCGTCGGGCGCAGCATCCTCGCCAGCGCCGCAAAGTCCAACCTCAAGCGCGTGACCCTCGAGCTCGGCGGCAAAGGCCCCAGCATCATCTTCTCTGACGCGGACTGGGAGAACGCGCTCATGTGGTCTACCATGGGAATCACGATCCACAATGGGCAGATCTGCGCGGCGGGGAGTAGGATTTATGTGCAGGAGGATATTTATGATAAGTTTGTAGTGGAGTTTTCGAAGCGGACGAGGGATGCTGTTATGGGTGATCCTTTGCTGGAGGAGACGATGAAAGGACCTGTTATTAGCTCAACGCAAAAGGAGAGAATCATGGGCTTCATCGCAAAGGCCAACTCCGAGGGAACACAAGTCCTCCACGGCGGTTCTCAATCGCACGACTCAAAGGGGCACTTTGTTCCCAACACAGCATACGTCAACGTCTCACCGTCGGCGAGCATCATCCGCGAAGAAGTCTTTGGTCCGGTCGCCAGCATCGCCAAGTTCAAGACCGAGCAGGAAGTTATTGATCTCGCCAACGACAACGTCTACGGTCTTGCAGCCTCGGTGTTTACGAATGACATCAGCAAGGCGATCCGCGTGTCGGACAAGATCGAGTGCGGATTGGTCTGTGTTAACTCTTGGGGGAGCGTCAAT
This sequence comes from Fusarium nisikadoi, assembly GCA_013623555.1. Taxonomy (NCBI): domain Eukaryota; kingdom Fungi; phylum Ascomycota; class Sordariomycetes; order Hypocreales; family Nectriaceae; genus Fusarium; species Fusarium nisikadoi. Next base: position 116,713 of record JABFFB010000074.1, read on the forward strand.
GCGAACACGCCGTTTGGCGGGATCAAGCAGAGTGGCTTTGGGAGGGAGAATGGAGAGGATGCGCTGCATGATTGGACGCAGGTCAAGTGTGTCAAGGTCAATGTTTTTAAGCTGTAGATATTAACACAATGACCATTACTAAATACTGAGATACTACAACGTCTTTAGGCACCAGTGAAGGCAATGAGTATATTGCCTGTATGTGTTAATATGTGTCCTTTACCTTTGTGCTCTGAAGCCTCTATTAAACTCTGAAACTAATCACAGAGATACCACGAGTTTGCCGTAATGACCTGTTCTGGTGTTTGTGATGACTCCTCTTGAGGCATGACCAGAAACTACCCATTTCGGAAGTTAGCAGACAAACTCACTAATTCCTGATCAAGTACTTACCCGACACTAAGAGAAAACTAAAAAGCGCGCTTGCTTTGCTATCAATTGACGCGTCTCGTTATCTTCTCAGTCCTCGGAACCAGATAGCCCGGAACTGGAGCATTCCGAGTATCACCATCGCATATGCTTCTCCATGACTCGACTGCTTGTTCATCACTATTCTTATCAGTTTCATATTGCGCGTTCCGGTCGGAACCTTTGAAGGATTAGTCAATGCTGTATCATTTCAGAAAGACCACGTAATGCTTTGTTGACTTGCGAGGCTTGTATCGGATATCAGATTGCCACTATCGCCTACACTCTTGCCCGTTCTTAGTTACCACACAGCAGGTCACCATGATCTCTTCACCGGACTGTCACGCGACACCCTCAATTCTCAGAAACATCCAGCTTGGCCAGTTTCTATCTCATATACACAGGACTATTGAGTCGCGAGAAGGTCGAGATGTTGTCCTTCTGTTCGCTGGCGAGGCCATACGCCTGGTTACGTTCATCATGGACCTGTTGGCAACATACCTCCAAAAGCTACAGAGCAAGAGATTGAAAGGTCTCTCCAAGTCATTCTTCAAAATGCCTCACATTAATTCAGTGGCTGCATCAACAACACGAGTCGCAAACTGTTCGAGGGCACTTTGTGCTATGCTCGATGAGTGGCAGATCATGAATCGCCTCTTCGGCATCTTGGACATGTGGAAGGCAGCCCGAGAGCTCATCAAACACGTCTCCGCCGACAAATCAGCAGGAAAGCCCGTGAAAAAGCTGGACATAGGAATCCAAACTTCACAGATCCTCTGCCTGACCTCATTCCACGTCTCCGAAGCAATTAGCTTCCTCTCAACGAGAGGCATCCTCAAACGTTCAACCGAATCAGAAGAAAAGTTGACATTCCTCGCAATTCGATCCTGGGCGGCGTTTACAATGATCGAGATTGGTCGGCTGTCACTGGACTGGATGAGCACTATGCAGGATAAGGAGAAACTGGCTACAAAGACTTGGAAGGCAAAATGGAAGAGCGACATGCTTCAGAATTTGGCTTGGGCTAGTGTTGCTACCCATTGGAGTCTGAGAGATGGCTTGATACCCGAGGCTCTTGTATCGCCGCTGGCGGTGTTTGCGACGTGGAGTTTGGTCAAGGATGCTTGGAAGAATGCGGCTTGATCTTCATTGTGCATTATCGTGGTAACCACGACTTGTGGCCGAGAGTTTGATTCAGCATGCAGAACTTAGAACTTGGGACTTAGAGCTTAGAACCTAGAACCTAGAACCTAGAACCTAGAACTTAGTGGCAGCGACATAATGCAAGTGTAGCTTTACTTGCGCTACTCAAAGACATCGCGAATCAGCGATCTCTGTCTGTGTTTCCCAGTGTAACCGAAACCTTGATCTTGTTAAAACGCCTTGGTTCGAGTTCTGGCCGGAAATATTGCGAAAGTTCCGACGGCTCTATGATGCTTATGATTGGCTGTTGGACCTTGTGTGTCAAGTCAGCGACAGTTCGGTTATCGGAAAACTATTCCGCGCCGGATACTCGGGCCATGAGATAGTTGGTGATGACTTCTCGAGTTGTATAATAAGCTTTCAGAATTTCTGAATAGTTGCGGATCATTATCACATCAATTCTACTTCAGTATTCGACATAATGGCTGATATCGACATTATGACCAACGAGTCTATTCTAGACGAAGCTCCCCTCACAACAGAGTCTCCCGTCATCGACTCATCAGACCTCATAGTCCTTCTTTCCCTCTTCCTCGGAGCAATCGTATATCTCTCTAATGGAAAGCTACGAAACTTCTTCTTTTCCCAGCCCGGCACATCAGAAGAAACAACAGCTTCAAAAGAGGACAGTCTTCGCAGTATCTCTCACATCTGCAACACCACCGGCAAAAACTGTATCATCTTCTATGGCTCACAAACCGGCACCGCAGAGAACTACGCTCAAAAGCTAGCAAGAGAAGCTAGTTCACGCTATGGCCTCGATCCCATGGTCGCTGATCTTGAGGAGTATGACTATAATGACCTCTCTGAACTGCCAGAGCAAGTTGTTCTGATGTTTGTACTCGCTACATACGGCGAGGGTGAACCTACAGATAACGCTCAGGACTTTTACACTTATATCACTGGCGGCGAAGATGGGGATAAGCCAGACGTTGATCTTCAGAATGTCAAGTATGTTGCCTTTGGTCTGGGTAATAGCACTTATGAGCACTATAATGCCATGGTGAAACGTGTTTCCAAAGCCCTGGATGGTCTTGGTGCGAAGAATCTTGCGAGTGTTGGGGAGGCTGATGATGCGGCTGGGACGACGGACGAGGATTTTCTGGCGTGGAAGCAGGATATGTGGCCGAAGCTCGCTCAAGAATTTGGGCTGAAACAGCGGGATGTTGCTTATGAATCCACTTTTGGAGTTCTGGAAAGGGATGATCTGAATGTGAGCTCACCTGGTGTTTTTCTCGGTGAACCAAACGCGGAACATCTTGATACCAGCTCAGCAAACCGACAATTCAGCAACACGAATCCTTACATTGCCAGAATAATCGAGTCTCGCGAGGTATTCACTTCCAAGGATCGAAATTGTATTCACATGGAGATCGACCTCGGCGACTCAGGTCTATCTTACGAAACGGGTGACCATGTCGCCATTTGGCCTACCAACTCAGAAGATCAAGTCATACAACTCCTCAGCATTCTTGGTTTGAGCGAGAAGAAGGACACGGTTATCTCCATCGTCAGCCGAGAGGCAACCGCAAAATCGCCCGTTCCTACACCGACTACTTATGCTACTGCACTGCGATATTACCTTGAGATTGCTGGACCTGTTTCTCGAGAGTTTATCAACGTTATAGCTGCTTTTGCACCTACCGAGGTCGCAAAGGTCGAAGCGACGAAACTTGGTAGCGACAAGGTGTATTTCCATGAGAAGATCAGCCAGAAATATGTTTCACTTGCTCAAGTGTTGGATATGCTCAGCGACGGCCAACCGTGGCCCAAGCTGCCCTTCTCAGCTATCGTCGAAGGATTGAGTAAACTCCAACCTCGATACTACTCCATTTCTTCATCATCTCTTGTTCAACCATCCGTCGTTTCCATCACTGCTGCTGTGGAATCAGCAGAGATTCAAGGCCGACCCGATGTCTTCAAGGGCGTTGCTACGAACTACCTTCTCTCTCTCAAACAGGCTCAGAATCAGGAATCCCAGCCACAAGACTATAAACTCACTGGCCCTCGGGAGAAGTATACTGGCTTCAAAGCGCCCATTCATCTTCGCAAGTCCAACTTCAAACTTCCCAAGGATTTGTCTCGACCTGTCGTCATGATCGGACCAGGAACTGGTGTCGCGCCGTTCAGAGGTTTTGTGCAAGAAAGAGCTGCGCTGAAGAAGCAGGGTAAGAATGTTGGAAAAAGTTTATTGTTCTTTGGATGTCGGCGACACGATGAAGATTATCTCTATGAGTCAGAGTGGCAGGTAAGTTATCGCTGTCTTGATATCCCACCAACCCTGTTGACAGTGACCAGGAACACAAGAATACCCTTGGTGACAGCTTCGATATTCACGTCGCCTTATCAAGAGAGACTGAGCAAAAGGTTTACGTGCAACATCTCATCAAGTCTCACGCCAAGGATGTGATAGACATGATTGACGATGGCGCGATTGTATACGTTTGTGGTGATGCAAAGCACATGGCGAGGGATGTTAATTCGACACTCATCTCTATCTGGGCCGAACAACGAAACATTTCACTCGAGAGTGCCACTGAGAAAGTGAAGGCTCTAAGAGATACTGCAAGATATCAGGTAAGCATTTCCCATCTGCGGCTGAAGCCGTTGCTAACATCTGGAAGGAGGATATCTGGTAGATATAGTTATATAGCGACACCCTCTAGACAACATAAGTGGTATAAGAGTTCCCCGTTTAACTAAAATATTAGTAACTGTTATGCCAAACATTTCAATTTTAACTATACGATTCTAATCCGCTTCTGCGCACTGTGAGGCCATGCAAGGCTCTGTAGATCAGAAGCTGGGGTTTCTTCCGGAGGTGATAAACGCCTTTTAGGATTTTCAATAAAGATAGTGCAAAAGCCAACTCGTTGATATGTATCGGTGTCAACCTTTGTCAAAACTAAACACGCACAATCTAGCCCTGAAAGGTCTGTGGCCCTAACGATCGGGGCACAAAATACCCGATCTCCAAATTTCAGACCATCGTCCTCGAGCACACAATCAGGGTTGAAGATTCCCATCATGAGTCCACGGTCAAGTATGTCTATGGTCCATGAAGAATCATATTTGGGATGCCGCCGGATCTCAGCAGACGTGAACGACGTCTTGATGTCCAGAAATCCACTTCGGACCTGACCCATGGGATCAGTCGTTGCAGGCTCACAGCTTACTTGGAGGATATCGCATGCCCATTCCGGCTCGCCTGCAGAAAAGAACCAACTCAAAGGACGACGTGATGTCCTGGGCCACCACCAGTTACAAACTGTATCAGTATCAGTATCGGCAGCGGCCCAAGACCATGAAGGCGCACGGTAATAGGGAGGTCTGTGGCCTATAGGAGGCGAAGGCTTGTAACCATAGTCATTGTACCAGCAGAGATCATGTAGAAGCGAGTCCTGCCAGAGTCCTGCGAGATAAACACCGCCCCTGACCCTTTTTCGCAGTTGAGCTAGACCTGACAACGCCGGAAGCTTATCGGCGGGGTTAGTCAGTTGTCGGCTCGTATACGCACGAACTATCTCCTCCCACCACTCGAGAGCACCTTTCGAGTCATTTGGGGGAGGATTGGCAACTTCTTGGGTATCTAAAAATCGATGCTCACACGTGTTCAGGTCTTGTGAGTCTATTTGCCCGCATTCGCAAGTGATTCGTGTTTTGCATCTCCAGGTAATGTCGAACTTGCCAAAGTGGAGCACACGAGGGGGAAGGAGGAATTCCTGAAGAGTCCATCCGCGTGTCTCCAGACATGGAATATCCGCAGGGTAGCGGTGGAGGGGCTTGCGTATGTACCAAAACGCTTGATCCCCGTTATCTGTGGTAAATTCCTTTTTGTACTCATTGACAGGATCTCTGGAAAAGAAGCCACTGTCCATATGATCCGAGAGGTCGGCGGAGATGGTGAAATGGGAGTTTTGATACGTTCTCGCCATTTTAGAGTTCTCTTGAGCAAAGTCCTGCCTGGTGACATCGAGTTCGTCAGGTGTTATCTCCGAAAAGCTCTGTAGAATACACAAGCTATCGATCCAGAGATATTTGACATCCATTGACCGGCAAACCGTTACAGCATCCCGGAATGTAGCGGGCAGGCTGACCCACTCAATCTTCTTCATATGGCCTTCGACTGTTCGTGTAGTTGTTTTGAGTTGTTTGCGTCTTGGATCTCCCCAGCAGTGGCTCAGGCAGACGTAAGGGAACTCGTCTCCTCGGGTCTCTATCAACCTGACAGGATCGTCGAAAGCGCCCTCAACCTCTAGCAGCCTTTTTGGTAGTGGTACTCCTGAAGCGACAGGCCGAGGACAGGCGTGCTCGGCCAAGCACTCGCATAACCATTCTCTTGCTCGTTCAAAGCTTTCCCTCGAGTTCGTATATCGTCCAACATGGTGTCTTCTGCTAAAACGCTCTCCTTTACCTTCAAAAGCATCTGCATCTCCGTCATCGAATATCTCAAATGTGATGATGCCTTCTGGTCCATCCATGAGAAAATAATTAAGTTGGGTTGTAATGAATAAATTCTCAAGTTCCAATTTCTCCTCAGTTTCGTGGTTGAACTTTGCCTCTAAGATGTCTGGGAGGTGACCTCTCACGCAATCCAGGGCAATATCTGTATAAAGAGAGCATAAGCGGCACGAGCTTCCCGAGAAGCGTAATTTGAGCAAAGGGACGGCATGCATTAAACCATTCCGCCTATGCAACATCTGATGAGCACATTCATCCCTAAGCACACTTGTAGTAGACATCTTTGGTACGGATACACGCTAATTGGGGAGGAATCTGTGAGAGATCAACTGATAGAGATAGAGGGCTTTATCAGGAATTGTCAACTTCGTGTCATTCTTTTGTGTTGTGAGTTTATTGTCCACTTGAGGTTAGGCAGCAATGCGTTAGTGACTATGCCCAAGCGGACTATCATAAATGCGACACGAGGACATTCATTTCTGAACAGTCCATACATGCATATTTTCATATAGATCGGATAAAGTGAGAACTGTTTTAGGTCATAGATTGAGAAGCCAGAAGGGACGAAAAGGTAGTGTGACGAATGGCGTCCTCAAATTAACTTCGGTATCTCTATTCACTAAACCGTGACCTTTTGACATGGCATTTCATTTTTGTACATTCGAGTAAGGCGCGTAATGTAAGCATCAGCTGCCAGTTCTTTTAACTCAAAATAAAAAATGTTATAAACCTAATGGAGAGAGCATATAATTTTGTGTACTCGCACTTTCACTATCTTAAACAGACCAATCCTTCTGTAAACTTGATGTAGTGCTTAAACTATAAGAGTAACTGTGCACTATATTGCACCTTCTAAGACCTTGTCTGCCTCTTTCCTGACATCCCAAGCATAAAAGAAGTCCCGAATCGGGTTTGTGAAATTCATCGACTCGGGAGGAAAGATGCCTTCTCCCCAGATATCTTCAGCACGCTTCCGCAGAATACTCGAAATTCCGGGCTGAGCATCAGAAAGCAGTTGAGTCACATGAATGCGGCGCCTCAAAATGTCATCATATAAGTCCAGACGCTCTTCGACTTGCTCTGAGTACTGTATGTCCTTGAAGAGAGCTTCCAGTGCTGCTGCTTCCTCGATCGCGAGCACTGCGCCTTGAGCTATGTTTCTTGTTAGTAATAGGATGTTCAAAGAATTTGCGACGTACCATGCGTTGGCTGGATGGGATGTGCAGCATCGCCAATTATAACAGCTCTCCCACGTGTGAAAGTCTCAAGCGGCTCTCTTCGGAACAGCTTATGAACAGAAATACTCGTCGACAAATTAAACAACCTGGCCACCAGCGGATTGAATCCCCTCACCATGGCAGTTATGTCTTGAATATTGGTGTCTGTGTTCCAATCAACCGCGTGCTCATTCTCTGCCTTCGTCTTGTGGCGAAATGCGATGTTGAGCATCTTCCCATCGCGACAGGGATACGTGACCAGGAATGTTCCAGTGGATAGTTCAAAGGGGACCCAGAAACCTGGATCTTGGTTTTTGAAGATGGCCGCAAGGCCGGGGTCTCTGTTGACTTCTGAGAATGGGATTAGACAGCGGTAGAATGAGGAGCCGATGTCTTGGAGGGGGATGTCCTCTTGGGTGATTTCGTCGATGAGTTTAGTCTGAAGAAGATTAGCCACTGAAGATGACAACAGGATAGATACTGCACTTGCTCGAACGCCGTCAGCGCCAACTACAAGGTCTTTCTCAAAAGTCTCCCCATTGTCCAGCACAAATGTGGCTGTCTCGCAGTCGAGGCTTGTAACAGAATGTCCATTGTGTATAACCACCGGCAGACCTGGATATCGATCATCGCTCGACACAGCCATTTCTTTCAACGCAGTATGAAGATCTACACGATGGAAGAACATGAATGGTGCACCATAGTCATCTTCAACATGACTAAAGTTTTCGACGACCAGGTCTTTGAGGCTATGTGGATCGACCATACGCATCTGCTTACTCTGCACACCGCGTGCTGTCTTGGGATCAAAGCCGAAGTGACGAAGAACACGCATTCCATTTGGAGTGATGGTAATAGCAGCGCCTATCTCATCCTTGAAGTTGGATCTCTCAAAGACCTACGCAATGTTAGTCGAGTCCAATCGATCAATGCTGGTTTAATGACCTCGACTTGGGCTCCTGTTCGTCGAAGAGCAATAGCGGCACTCAGGCCACCGATGCCCGCACCAATGATTCCAACCTTCAAGGTCATTATTACCAGGTGAACGAAAGCTCAAGTGTTGCTGACGGGCTTGCGGCAGTGGCACAGTATCTTGTTATAAAGTTGCTTCCCTTGCAGATCATCAGCGTAAGCCCCCGCCTGCGGAGGGCCGATGCTGAGATTAGGCGCTTAGATAACGGGATAGAGCCTACAGCCACTATAAATCTTGCAAAAGGTCAAAGAAGAGTGCTAGCTAAATGACGACGGACTCTCGGCTTTCATGGTTCCTCCAGTGTCGCAATGGAGAACCCATGTCGTCGTCTAGGTCATTTTTGGTGATTGCTTCGACAGCTGGAGAGCTAGAGCGAGATCTGCGCTTGTTGATCGTCGATGACGCAATATGTAATACGCTATACGCTCACTATACGCCTTAGGCAACGCTAGTGAACCACAAGGGCTTACAGACATTAATTCTCCGCCTGTTCCGCTCCACAAGTCCCTTGTTGGCGACCGGGCCACTCTGACCGATGTTGGCTCTACCATCGTACGCGAAATTCCATCCTCCGTCGTAGATGACAGAGAAAAGAAGGGTTGATCGCTGAGTCTCACTCAGTCTTAGTAGTAGATGCATCGCAGAAGCATGTAAGCCTGGCTTGCATTAGTTCGTTGCTAGACGAATCAGAACCGGTCTTGAGATGTCAGCGTAGCGTCTACTTCCGCGTTGGACAGCTTATTCACCGTCCGTCAGAAACAGGCATAAGAAGCTAATGCGGCCCCGCGGGGTTGTGACTTGGAAGTCTCCGAGGATATAAATATGCCCAAAGCCGCGTCAAACCTTCTCAGCGTGTTCATTTCCCATAAGCTGTACCCATAATGGCTCTAACGACTCTGTTTTCGAAACTCAAGGCTCACCTGGCTGACACCCAAGCTAAAACTTACGCGCCTGACTCGGCAGACTACAAGCAAGTTGAACAATGCTTTGTCGAGAAACCCGTTCAGACTCTTGGTGTAGTCAGACCTCAGACCGGCGATGAAGTTGCCCTGATAGTGCAGTTCTGCTTGAAGCACAGTGTCGAGTTTAGCGTGCGAGGGGGAGGCCACGATTGCGCCAGTCGAACATTAGTCGATGGGGCGCTCGTGATTGACATGCGAGATATCAAGCACGTTGTCATTTCTGAAGACAAGAAAAGTGCAAGAGTAGGCGGGGGCATTCTCAGCGGTGACTTGGCCAAGGTCTTGGGGAATGAAGGCTTGAGTACGCCGACGTGAGTATTTTGACCAACTTTGACAAGTTTCGATACTGACCAAATACTCTAGTGGTACCGTCGCGAGTGTAGGATATACCGGGTGGGCTACTCTCGGTGGCTATGGCCCATTGACATCGCATTATGGCCTCGGCGTGGACCAGATCATCGGAGCCAAGATAGTCAATGCTCGTGGAGAATTCCAGGATGCCAATGAAGAACTACTTGTCGGCATCCGAGGCGGTGGTGGATCACTCGGAATAATCGTTGAGCTTACCATCAGAGTCTACCCAATCAACAAGGTACGCCTTACTCCCACTTTACCAAGACATTCAGCTCACATACCTAGATCCTTTCTTCTATGATCGTCTACGACTCAAGCGACCTATCCGCAGCTCTTACCTCCTATAACCAACACTATGAAAAGCTTCTGGAATCAGGCCAACTCCCAGTGTACCTGCAACTTCAACCAATGATTGCCCAAATGCCAGGCCTACCCGTCAGTCTCGCGGTCATCGCGACTTGGCACGGTGACGATAAAGACGAAGGCCGATCGTGGATAAAGAACATAGCTGGAGCAGCGACTTGCGTGATGGAAAATACGCAGGAGATTACACTGGCGGAAATGCTTGAGAATAATGAGAAGTTGGTGACCTGGCCTTCATACGGTAGAGTCTATACTCTGAGCTGCAAGACTCTGACTGAGAAGGCAATCGAAATTCTCGGAAAGCATTGCGTTAACGCACCAGGCGGAAGTCTGATCTTCTCATACCATACACTCCTCTCGGCACAAGAGCCCGAACAAAAGTCCGTTTTTGGAACGAGGGCTCGTCATCATATGTTTGAGATTTACGCTATTCTTGCAGATAAGACTATCGCGGAAGAGCGGGTTCAGTGGGCTGCCAGGGTCAAGGCTGAACTCCAGGCTGAAGATGCTGATAATATCCTTGGGGGGTCGTATATATCGCTTGGGTCTCATGAGGATGCCGATGTCAAGAAGATCTATGGGAAGCATTACGAGAAGTTGGCGGCTTTGAAGAGGACGTATGACCCAGGGAATGTGTTCAAGCATAGCGTTCCAAGACTTGTCCTTGCTAAAGAGGGGGATGGGATTGTCGAGGCCTAGTAACGGTATAGTGTTATAAGTTATATGTGCAATAACTCTTCGAGGCAGAAGGTCCAGGCAAGGACTATACAGCGGATACAGTCGTGGGGATGAATGTACAGCACGCCTCAGAAGCCGAACAGTTCCGCCAACTTCAGAGCTTCCGCTATAGATAAATGAATCTTTGCAAATTCACCCACCATACAAGGACACATATTATTGGATCTTCGAAGACAACAGTATTAGGGAGAAACGCACGAGCTTCGTCAAGTGGCTCGCTAGTTTTGCCAAAACTACTAGATATCTGGGAACCAAAGCTCTGGTAAAAGCACCATTATTTAGTATCTCGTTGGCCATACGAAGGCCAAATGAATATTCTCAGGGGGATGTGGTTGTCGTTGACAACCCACGACAGGAGAGAATACGTTCATGGAGCAATCGAGTCTTTCGTTGAAAGGGGATCTTTCGAGCACTGATCTACAAGGCAAATTGGTCAAAATACTAGTTCACAAGAAAAGGTATCTTCCTGTAGATGCACTTGGCTCTCTGAGCAGTTAATCTGAGACTTGAAAACGGCGACGAACCACACGAGCTCTTTAGCGTGAGGAAAAAGCCTACCAAACGAACGGTCTTTGGGAGGCATCGGCAAGCGGCGGGCTGCGGCGTTTCAGGCTGAACTTTGCCGGGTACCACGGGCTGCACTTCCTCAACTAGTTAGCTTAGATTCGTAGTGTGTCTAAAACAAATAGATAGCTACACCGTGAAAGGAAGCCCAATTCAAGAATAAATGCAGACCGTGCAGGTGTTCAGAGTATAAAGGGCAGAATTTTGAAATCCATTGTATGGTTACGTCAGTAAATAAAGCCTCTAATTTATAGGTTTACTTTACTTCTGATATTAAAACTTTTAACTCTCCAGAAGTCACAAACGTTTGCGTTATATATGAAAAAGACTACAGTGACTTAACTACAATATCGTTTTCCCTAGCAAGGACTTTCAATGCATATGGATGCTCTTGGCGATGGCGATATGCTTGGCAATCCAATCGATTAAGCTCACAAATACAAATAGTGAGCAGATCGAAGTTAATTTTGAACCTCGCCCTTGTCTTCTATTGGCCTAGACATGAAAAACTGAGACGTAATTTTTTTCTTCACTAGATCCACTATATCCACTGCCTCCACTGAAAAGAGAAACAAGCTTCGGCGAGATCCCCTTTCTTCTTACCTTAAATTTTATCCTTACTGCAATCTCTAAAGTTCTTTATATTTCTTGATAATAAAACTTTAGTCTCGTTGTCTGAGAACATAGGAAAAATGCAGCCTGCACATACCGAAGTTGACCGATCGAGTGGAGACAAAGAGGCAGCTTTCTGGTCCGCACAAGAGGATGGCTCTGAGACAAAGTCTTATGGCGCTGTCATGGCCCAGCAAGAAGCTGCTCGACAAAAGGACATTGAATTTCGCCAGAGATTTGGTGATGCTGGCCCCCTCGGTCTCTCTGGATTTGCCTTCACGACCTTTTTGACAGCCTTGGTCAATCTCAATGTTTGCGGCGTGACTGTTCCCAATATTGTCATTGGGCCGGCTCTGGCTTATGGTGGCCTCGCCCAATTACTTGCTGGCATGTGGTGAGTGCTTGATCACTTTATATAACATTTTTACAGATGTATTCTCATGCTTTGATTAGGGATATCGCCAACGGCAACACAGTCAGCGCCACTATCGCCTGCTCGTATGGCTGTTTCTGGATCTCTTTTGCCATTAGTATGATTCCCAGCTTCAACGTCAGGGATGCTTACCCCAGCCTTGCCGACTACAACCACGCCAATGGGCTATTTCTCATGGTAGGTTGCTGCTATATTTACCCAGTCCCAGGGCAATCTAAAACTGACATTCTGTAGGGATTTTTCGTCTTCTCAGTGGCCATAACTCTGTGCTCTATGAAGTCGAATGTCTTTTCTCTGACGCTTTGCCTTCTTGTAAACTGCACCTGGCTCTTCCTCGGGGTAGCTAACCTCTGTACTGAGGAGTCGGGAGCTCCCAATGACGTGCTCCTCAAGTGCGGCGGTGTGACTGGCTTGTTGGTTTCATTCACGGCGTGGTATCTTATGTATGAAGGTCTGGCAAACAGACAGAACAGGTAAGTCTACGTATGAGTATGTAAGAATGGCACTAACAGTTCGGCCAGTTTTCTTCAGCCACTGAATCCTGATCTTCCATGGAATCCAAACCGAAGATTATAGAGGGGGTTAATAGGTCTGATATAATTACTTTATTAAGTTTAAGATTAGTGAATATATTTAACACAGTACTGGAAATGGCTGCCAGGATATGTTTTACACTCAGAAGACATAAATCCTGTTTATTAGCTACTAGAACTCTTAAGCACTACTAATTTATAACCGCTTTATATCCTGTATCGATATGCCTCTATTACGTCGTTGTAGTTCTGCATTTATTAGATGGCAAATTACAACAAGCCAGGTTGTTATTATATGACTACTTGTAATATTTTCGCCTTCTATAAGGGTTCTTTCCTCAATCTCTTAATTCATACTCAAGCCAACACCACGGCTTTCTCTTAGCAAATAGTTTAAGGAACTACCGCAGTTTCTCCAGCACCCGACATCGGTGCATCCATAGTCGTAATCGAGGTCATGGCCTCTACCTTTGCCCAGCGAGCGTATAGATTGGTTGTGGTCTACCAAGCGTATCAATCGGTAGAGTATCATCAGCATCTTCACTGATTTTGCCGCCAGTACGATGATCTCACGCCGAAGCCAATGTGCAGTCAAGACTTGTGGCTGACAGCTTACACCAGCATAGATGAGCTAGTAAGTAATAAATCCGAGATTTGGTGGCTTTTGGGCATGCTTTCGGCCCTTGAACTCTGTTTTTTACTAATATAGCCAAGGATATAGACGCCACTTACGAATGCCGCAGAGACTAATGATATAAATCCAATCGCAAACAAGAAAAGTCCAATCGCCATCTTGGACGAAGACCTACCGTATTTCCTAGATCATTAGACCCAGTGTCTCAAGGAGGGTTACGTGCTCGCCGATGTAAGCGGTGATGGAACAGCATATATAGGAAAAGGGGAAAATCCAGGACGCCAGCATCACGCCTTTACAGGAAGAGTGTTGAATTTCTTGGGAAGATGAGAACTCAGAGCGAGTATCCAATCCTTTTTCCGGTGCATGAGGCGGCCGATGAAGAACTATCCGAGGTTTTTGAACTTTGGATACGAGAAAACGAGGTATGCAGACTGGAATAATTCCTGAAAACTGCTCGGTCTGAAGTTGCAAGGCGTGCTCGGTTCGATAAACATGGAGCAGGTTGGATAACTCTCCACCTTGCTACCAGTTTTGAGTTTCTTGAGGTTCTCAACGCACTTCTAGATTACGGAATTGATCGCAATATAGGCGCTACAGATGGCAAGATCCCACTCGACATGTGTACTGATGTCGATATCCGTTGAGCGTCGTTGAAGTACGGAGTATGCAAAGAAAAATAGAAGACAAGGATCAGAGTTGAAGCTGCTGCTGCAGACCAAGAAGGATTGCAAGCCGTCAGGCCTTTTGTCATCTAATCTGTTCGTAAGACGTCAATTTCGGCTACAATGTGTTTATAAAAGTAAGAGAGTAAAAGAGATGATTATTTGGTTAGAGATTTGGGATAATTGAATGAGTGAGACGAGTTGTTTCAATACCTATCATTGGCTTGCGGTCTCAGTATCTATGATGTTCAGCGAATTTGCTGTACGATTATGGTTTGTTGAAGTTTAAACATTTGATAAGTGAATGAAATAGAGTTTTCTTAATTGGCCTAAGATCAGATAATAATAGCTTCAACAATCATGTGGTAACCGCGGAAGCCAATCAAGATCAGAAGAACATAAGCGCCAGAGCCCAATAACTAATCATGTATCCTGGCTCAAATTTCTTAGCCATGCTACGTTCTGTTGATGTACTTGACGCTGACGGAGAAGATGTCACGGTAACAGTACTCCTTGTTGCCGCAGTGGTGGCAGTAGTCGAGGTGTCTTGCGCAGACTCCGTTGCATTCGATGCCCCTTCTTGGGAAATTGGCGCAAAGGTCTCTGCCAGGGCTTCCTTGGGACATTCCATGTAAATGCGTGCACGCAAATCTCTGAAGTAGCGCTCCTCCTTGGGGCCAAAGCTGACGGGGCTAGAACTGGGCAGGTCGAGATCCAAGTTAAAAACGTGTCTGATATAACAAGGTCTACAGAGATCCTTGGTGGGAACTATGTCATGAGGGTCTAATTCATCCATAAATTCATCGATAATCTCTTAACAAAAGGTCAGTGTATAACAATTGTCAAACTCGTTCTGAAGACGAACCAGTGCAGTATCTTCTTGTGTCAGCATCCGTGTCACAAGTCAAGTTCCAGGATCGCCAAATATTATCACCAGGGGCGATCAATCTTTCAAGATCGCACTCCTGGTGAACCGCGGTATTGAAGGCCTTCAGTGATCGGGAGCAGGTCTTGGTGCACATATCATGTGTGATATCATTGCCATCATCGTCTTCGAGCACTGGAAACCAACCATAGCTATAATGATAGATGTATTCGTTGCAATCAATTTCGGCTGTCAGGGCTTTAATGCAGGCCTCGGGCTGAACGTCGGAGAATTGACTTCCGTTGCTATAGAGGCGATATGCATTTGCAATCTGATACAGGCTGCAGGCAAAAGTAAATAGGGACAAACGCATCGTGAAGGAGAGGCGTTGATGGAGTTTTTGAAGATAAAAAGAATGACTATCCAGTCCAATGTCCATTTCTAAAGTCAGCTCAGGTTACTTATAAAGAGAAGAATAATGGGCCGCAATGAAATTGTGTGCCTGAAATAAAATTATAAATGGATGGCGCTAGACTATTGCTAGGCATTATGGATATGCCAAGTCGGTTCTGAATAGGCAGTGGCCGAGTCTTCCCTGTCTAGCGGCGTTCACGACCCCCATTTGATGTTTACATGGAGTCAATTCAACTGCTGTAGCTAATCGGGTGCTCGGATTTATTTGATGTACCATGTCATGCCGTTGGTTGTCAACTGTCAAGATCAAAGGTACCACTAGATGTCCCAAATACAGTATGGTCCGTTCGGCAATGAATCCATGATCGTCCTTGACGACTATTTCCTACTACCAGACAATTTAATCGACCCGATGGGCAGCGTCACGTCGTTAATCAACGGAGAGGAGCTCTGCCATGCGCAGACAGGCAAGATGGGGCAAGACGTTGGGGATAGCCTTGAGGGGTTCTTGGATGTAGTCTCCGGCAATGATATAGCTGCACTTAAGAAGATGTCCGTAGCAGAGACTGCCAGGGCCCTCCTCGGAAAGGCCGGAAGTCGGACTATCTACGAGTTCGAAGCGGCTGACTATGGTGGCTCGTCTTGGAACTGGAAGGCAAGTCGGCGTACGCTAGACGTAGACGGCAACATCATGCACTGATACCATGACGATGTTACAAATTCCCCAGAATTCAAACTGGCTTCGGAACTAAATACTACATTTGTGACATTTTTCTACGATGCGCTAAGCAGGAAAGCAGCATCTGTTGACCCTGGCCATTGCTGGAACAAGGTACAATTCCACCCGTGGCGAACCTTGTCGCTTGACGCAGGCGATACAGTCAGGTTCGACAAGATTTTATATTCGGATGCTGAAATATTCTTTGCTCGCCTTGATCCCTCATTCCACCAAACCTCGTGGCTGAAAACTACCTCTGGTTCCAAAGGCAAGGGCAAGATGGATGCTGCTGTCAAGTAAATGGTATATCACAACACGCCAAACACCTCGCACGTGGATCCATCTGGGCATGAAATCGTCTCCACTACTCGAAAGGGTGACACAGTTGTATCCGAGTCCTTCTTCTACTACCTGAATGGCAACTGTGTGGAAACTTGGCAGCTCGAAACGGCTACGATCTGCTGGGTAGCCGTGTATATGAGTGGACCATGGCCAAAATTCTACGCCAATCGCTAAACCCAAGCCGACCCAGAAGAAGTACACGTTCTGGCAAAAGGTTTGGTATACCTTCTCTCCGTGTGCTGGAGAGCCGGCTGGTGAAAGAACCTATAGAGAGTACAGGTATAATGCGAATGGGTGGAGACCAAAGTCGGTATTCTTGAGAGGCCTAGGAGACATAAGAAGAAAAAAGAAGTAAGAGAAGGAAGGTATTATAATTCTTTAAAATCATATCAGAATGCTAGGCCTTTATAAATTATTAGCTTTGATTACACCTCCATTAGATATGTTTTGCTGTTTCAAGCTACAGAACATATGGGTACATATCCAACGACAAGTCTGGAAGTCGCCGACTTCGACCATGCCAAGATGCGCAGTCAACGCCTCACCGTACGTAGTTCAATTCTATCTGCAAATCACAAACAACTACAATAATTGAAGAATTATCAGAGGCCAAAGACAAATTAAAACTCCACTTCTGCCATATCCCTCGCGAAATTGACCGAAACCGGAACATCTACATCAGGTGATGATGACTCAACTTACGATGGCCAAAAGCCAAGCCAAGCCCTTATTGGTTTGTCACATACAAGGAGGGTCGTGCCCTCTGCAGAGCCACAATCCGGAATCAGTAATTGGCTATCTTGCATTTCTTATCCTTGGCTTCATATTCGCGAGTCACTTAGGTCTGCGGCACAGCTAATACGCCCTGCGAGTCTGGGCACTAACATAAATATGAGCAGAGATAGACACTGCTTTATTGGTATCAGCCACAGCCGGAATACAACGAAAAATGTCGTATCTTGGAAAACTACCGAAATCTGGCCCCGAATTGGGGATCTACCTCGACAGCGATACATATGTTCCCGGAGATACCATTACAGGACATGTATACCGAACAACCTATATTGTGGGCCCAGACTCATCACTGAGCGTATCCATGATCGGAACAGCCAGTTCAAGCCAATTTTTGAAGGATACAGAAAGTACTTATACATGCGGGATAACACTCCTTGACCATTGTCGGATCATACATAGGGGGCCTTTGCATATCGAGAACGGTGGTCATGCGAAGTGGGCATTCACTATACCTGTTCCACTATATGCCGACCCAAAAGTCAACAATGACAGACAGGCTTTCAGCTATGTTCCTCCCGATACGGCAGAGCACGAACTGCCTCCCTCGTATATCCTTGGTGACGGAGGAGAAAAGATAGATGAGGCATGCATCCAGTATTTCATCGAAGCCAAACTTACAGTTGAAGGGCATGGAAAGACTCAAGTCTTTGAGGCCATATTTCCTTTCAAGATCATGCAATTGACGCCACATGCTCCTATTGCCGACTTCAAATCCAGACGAATCCGCTATCCACGAAAGATATCAAGTCAGCGCCTTATTCCAGGATCAGAAGACGAGAAGCTGTCTTTCCTGCAACAGGTTAGGAAGAACTTCAGCTTTTCATCAGACCCTGAGCTAGTATTTGACGTTTTTGTCGACGTCCCAAGGATTATCCAACTTGATAATCCAAACCCTATACCTATCAAGCTTCTCGTGGCACCAGACTGGCAAAAAACAAGTCCCATCATTCAGAATGTCCCACAAAAAGTCAAAATTACGACTGTACACATTTCGATAGTCACAGAGACATCACTCAACGGAAGTTTTGGGGGACGAAGAACAGAAGTTGACCTCGGAGTTGTCCAAGCTCTCAACAAGCTCAAGATGAACCTTCTGATACCCTTCAAACGTCAATGGGAGCCCATTGATGTTGGAACATTGGCCAACCTACGGATAGGTCTACAAGATACAGGATTTCCGCAAGAATGGAACTTTGCACAGTCTGGGTTTACGCATTCGTTTTGCACGTATAATATCATGGTCACTCACGCAATTAGTTGGTGGGTGGAGGGTGAAATTGCAGGAGTCAGGTTTAATGTACGTGGGGAGTCTGATGTGTTGATATTGAGACCGAGTGATGATCGGGTACGGCCTGAGGCGACAGATGGTGGAAGTAGTTGGACGGTAGAGACTGAGGCTGAGGTACAACGCGATGAAACTTGGATCAGGCCACCTTTGGAAGACGCAGCACCGGCATACAGGCAGACTGAGGGTAATTAAGAGATAAAGAGAAGGAAAGTTTTGAGAGAGAAGCTCAATCGATAGACAAGTAGCCTAATTATTAATTATTATCTATCTATACCATCTTAGATCTACGCTACTAGGTAAATCCTTTTATAAAGAGTATTAGCTATATTATATAAAAGCATATAGAATTAAATTTACATACTATTCTATACTATACTTTAAACTCCTTAAAGCTATATAAGCTTAATAAACCTTAGTAAATTATTTTCTTTTACTTATTTCACTATAGATATGTTATTTGTTCTATAAGCTATAGTACATATACATATGTATCCACGTCCTCAACAAAGTCCAACAACGGTTTGGAGTCCTGAGCCCCGATCCATATCGCCGCTCTATTAGCAACCCACAACGCCAGCATGACCATGTCCTTCTCCTCAATCCACATAGACTGTTTCTCTCCAGTTATGACTACATCTTGAGGTGTCAACTGCCAAGTACTATAGTCCATCATAGAAGTTTTGTTAGAGTACCATTTCAGTTCTCTTGTCTTGTACGTGTACTCCAACACGCCACCAGCAGTATGGCTTTTGAGTTGATAGAGGTCTCGACGTATGGCGGTATGCTTGAAGAGAATTTCCTGCTCCCATGGGGCAATGTATCCGGTGATGCGGTATAATACATCATCGGCCTCTGTGTGTCAGTGGTTGTCTTCCTATTTGCCATGGTACTCACTGGTTCATAGGTAATTTTGAAGAAGTCTAAAGTTTCGGTATCCAAGGCTCTTATTGGCATATGTGTGTAGACTTCTTCGATAGACTCGGAATCTGAAATACCCGCCATCCTCATCAATGGTGTTTCATCGTCCTTGTGCATGACCTTCTGGAACCGGTGCTCCGCCTCAGCCTCCTCCAAAGCTAGTTCAAGATACTTCATCCTTGCTTGAGAGCGAGGATTATTTTTTTCTCCATTATTGCATAAATTGGCACATACTTTCAAGATGTTCTCTCGAAGCCGTGTATCCAGGATATAATGAATACCCAGTGAGAGTCGAAGTGGGAGAAGGTCGTATGTATTGAGATAGTCGGTCAGAAACTTGTCAAATGATAGCTGATCTGCCAATTTTTGTGGATAGAACTTGCCACCTTGCTTCCAGTCAAAGATTCGAGAGTGAGATGTAAGTCCAAAAGCACGCCCGAACTCAGAATCACATATCTCCTTGATCTTCAGGATACCAATGGTCCGCCTTAGGTTTGACATCCAGAACTTATCTTTCCATATTAAGAACCCCCAATTATCCCAGTCGATAGTGAGTAGAAGTCTCAGCGTCTTTTCAAAATCACGTCTTCGGAACAGACAAAAGTAGTCCTGTGACGAATTTGAGTAACAAACCCAGGGCCCATCGAGGCTTAAGCCAGCTGATTTTGCCGGCAACTCGCCATCCCTTTCAAAACCATGTTGAGTTGACCCATGAGGTGAACTCTGGGTTTCACCATAATTAGAGTAATGGTTGGTCTTTTCCAACACCCGTTTTGCTTGGCTCGCAGCATCGAGGGGGAGAAACTGCAAGATTTGGGGCTCTGGAATGCCAAGACACTGCATTGCAATACCGATAGATACAGGGATGTCATCAGACTCTTGGAGGGAGTATGCCGGCCAGGCCAAGATATCATCCGCACTCCTACCTATTGATTCGAGAGAGACATCTGGGGCTTCTAAAGAGACCACCATCTGTCGCCCTTCTGCAGTTCTGCCACAAGGTAAGAAGCCATGAGCAAGCCAAAAAAGAGTTTGCAGAGAAGACCCCTCCCTTCTCTCATTGACATCTGCTTCGAATATCTCTTTTGCAATGTGCGGCACAAATGATATAGAAGTCAGATAACTCCATGATCCTTTATGTCGACCAAGCTGCTGCAATTTGCCGGTTATTCCATATATCGTAGGCTGTGGAGTCGTCTCGAGAGTGATGGTGCCATATGCGCTTCGACGCACAGCCATCACGGTACCTTCAGAGTCTGTATCACTCTCCGACCAGAATCTCGAACTGGCCGTGTCTTGACTAGAAGAGCTTCGTCTCCTCATAGATGAACGTGTCTCTTTCTTGCGGACCCACTCGAATTGCACATCTGATTCTCTTTGCTTCTCTTTCCTTGGCAGGGCGAAAAGTCCGATCGATGCTCGCTCCCCATCAAGATTTCTTCTGATTCCCTTTTTCTGTAGGATCCCCTTGTCAACACGGACTCCATATCGACCAAGAAGGCCTAGAATCAGGACCCAGTGCTTATTTACCACTAGAGCAGTGCGACTGTTGACTACCTCGAGCGTTCCACCGGCCTTGGGGACGTCCAAGTCGACTGGGCGGTTACTAACCCCATCTTGCACTTCATATGACTCGATCAGCTCAGACAACTTGGCCCAGCCCGTATTCCACGGCAGATAATCCCTCGTACTGAACCCCCAGCGGCCTAAAGCTGCACTGAGAGGCGGTATGAGCGGGGCTGTATCCGGCTCATTGGTGATGTAGCCCGGTGCAAGGTTCGGCACGCGAATCCTTCTAAACACGCGTAGTCCTCTCGTCAGACGAAACCCTCTTGATACGTATTTCTGCTGCTGGTCTTGCACCGCATTCATGGCTCGGTTTTTATCACTCATCGATGCTTGCAGCGCGAGATATGGACCGACTACACCGACGAGGGCAACGATGGCTACGCCAGCGGCGACCCAAGTGCCGATGTTGCTGGCGAGATCAACTGGGTCTACTCCATCGTTACTTGAGGAAGACATGTTGAGATGCTGAGGGACAAAGTGACACAGAGAGCTGTCTTTGTTGCAGAAATTCCACCAGCCGGATTACATCACGTGCAGCAGTTCACCCTTGTATGCTTGTCTGCCATTCGTCTATCCTAACCAGGGTAAATATACACTATTTACGGAGTATAGACTATTCTAACTTAATGGCCTTTTTAAAATAAGTTTATATTTATAGTTAAAAAATTTAAATGTTTCTTTAGTACTACTTATATAAATATAGTAAGAAGTAATAGTTTTTTATCTTAATTTAGTAAAATATATCTATAAGTTATGTAACTAAATCTCTAGATCTTTTGTTCATCCCTTACTATTATATTAAATACCATCTTCACTCTCATTCGGTACGCTCCTTTGCTTAGAAGATGCACCGTTGTCGTCTGACCTGTCATCGTCATATTGGTAGAGAGACTCACTATACTCTACCCGTCTCTGGCTGCCACCGCCAACCGTCAACAGACGCTTAAGAATCCTTTGTTCCCTGCGAGATTCTCTTATGGCTTCCTCCAGCTTCATTCGTTTCTCGAGTAGCTTTAGTTGGGCTTTCTCTTCCTTCATTTGTTCTCCGAGCCGCCTTATTTGGGCTTCCTTCTCCTTTTTTGCCTCCCGCCTAGCAATACGACGAGCTTTGTCCTCACGATGCTCTTCCTCGAACTTCCGCCTTTCAAGCTCGTCTGATAAATTTCGACTAGACATGTTTCGGTCGATGTCCGGATTTGGAGGAGCTGGAGCGATTGGTCGTGCAGCTATCTTGGCATTTGCTTCAGCAATATGCTGACTCCGACGGTTTTCCGCCTCTTCCCGCCTCAGCCTCCTTTCCTCATTGTAGCCTAAGGTACGTTCTGGCGCACTTCTGGTACTGCGAGTATCGCTCATAGTGTAAGGAATATCACCTTCCACCATAAGAGGACGAGCTTTGTTATCATGCGCCTCTTCAATAGTGATGGGCCTCCGACGACGGCTTGAGTGAGTCCGTTCATCAATAACGATGGTCCTCCGACTACTTGCAGAGATACCAACGTCATGGTATGAATTTGGAGTGTTGGTAGGGGGAGTTGGTACTGGTGGCGAGTGTGCAGCAAATCTCCTGTCCTTCTCTGCAGTTGGAAGATAACTATGTGTATTGTTGTACTCGTAGAGGGGCGAAACCCTCTGGCCATTGACATAGACAACTCCTGTTGAACTGGTACCTCTCCTATCCTGGACTTGGTCTCGGTGCAAACCCTCAATGTCTGTCTCTGATGACTCTGATATCGAGGCCAGTTTGGGGTGTCGATCAGATATCTCCCTTTGAGCCGTTTCTGAGGATTCTGCGGGTGCACTATGTGGTGAAAGGTAAATTGGTGATGCCTTTGCCATATTTGGGGCCATAGCTGCTCCACTGGTATCTTGCGTATCTGCGTCGGTGACCCCTGGGGGATATCTGAGCCAAGCTTCAACATGGTCTGATATACTCTCCGGTTCTGAAATGTTTTGATTCTTGTTGTGGTCATTATTGCCGGCTTCTCCACGGTTTTCTTGATATTGCATGATGTGCTGAATAATACTGTCATTCTGAAAGGTATTGGGCAAATCTTGGAAGGAGTAGGTGTCGAGGAACGAACTGGTATCATTGGCTGTGAGATCGAGATCCTCATAGACCTGGTCCAAGAAGTTCAACCATGGGGCTTGAACCAAGGGCGGCTTCCATCGATCCCAAAAGTCTTGAGAAGTGAAAAGGTACTGGGGCACATAGTCTTCGTCTTCCCTCAGATCCCTCACTGTGCTTCTACTTTTGGGTCTGGATACGTCTATACTATCGTTGCCATCCTCATTATCATCAAGTATGTTTTCGTGGTAGCTCGGTAGAGATTTAAGGGCAAGGTAGCGTAAGTGTCCAGCAAGATGATCTTCGAGGCGACCGTTAACTTCAGATTCCTCCTTGCCACAAAGGGGACATGAAGGAAATAGTTTTGGCATTTTACGGCTGCTTTTGTTTGCCATGGCCCCGAGCTGTTTATCGCTTAATTTGCTGGCATGAACTTCTCGAATGTGGGCTATGTAGTCGTTACCAGAAGAGAACGGCTCCAAGTCACGGTGAGAAGGGCAACGCCAAAATCTGCGGTGCTGTTGCAAGTGGCTCAGCCATTGGTCGCTATGGTTGTACAGTACCTCTGGTTGATCACAGTCTTCGAAGATACAGACGTAGGCATCGAGGTCATTCTTAACGTGATTTCTAGTGGACCAGTTAGGCAAATTTGATGGCCTCTCGACACAACAAAGTTGAGAAATACTCACTGCCACTTTCTTTCGTCGAAAGCTTCCTCAGCTGGGAGAGCGCATAGACAATATGGGCACGTAATCTCCCCAAGGCTCTGGAGGTCATTTTCCAGCAGCTCCTGCACCGTTGGTTTCTTGTTTGTCTCGCTTTTCTCAGAATTCAAGCCTTGCTCATACTCAGTCAGTCTTTGACTCTTCAGCTGGTCATATCGCTTCTTGAGACCCTGACCAGGTGCCGGAGGAAAGACAAGACTCTCGTGACTGTGGAAAGCAATTGTCTTACTCGCCGAGATGACTGAAGGTGTTGAGGCCGCAATTTTGAACTTGTTCGGAGCTAGTGTTGTCACACTTTTGATTTGTGAAGGGGTTGTAGTGGCTGGCTTTGAGATAGTGCTATCAGTCTTTGGCTGTTTCGGCTTGGTCTGTCCTAGAGACACGACAGCCTTCGTGGTTGGGAACATGATCGAAACCGCAGGGATTGTATCCTGAACTTTGGCATATACACTGTCTTGACGATGTCTTCTGTAAAGAATCTGTTTTCTCCGAAGAAGCATCGTGCGAGCCAGCCTTTCTTGGATAGTCTCGCCGAGGCTGGGGAAACGATCATTAATGTGACGCTTGAAATTGTCCAAAAGAGTCTCCTCCACGTTGGTTCCTTCATCGTCCTTGATAAAGAACTTGCTGGCAGCCAGAGCTTGTGTATCTTTGCTGGCGCGACGAATAGTGTTTGAGATCTTGTTGAGGCGACTAATCTCAGCCGCTATTTCGTTTAGCGATTTTGGAAACTCCTCGGCGGGAACATATCCTTCTCCTGCTTCTATCGATTCTAGGACGGTGGTGAGTATGCCTAAGCCTACGGCAGATTAGAAGACTTGGTTCGCATAGAAAACCGGGTTAAAGACCAGACTCACATTCCTGACATTGATAATTTAAAGACTCAAGTAACCCGGTCATGACGCTCTGAACTTCTGGAGCGTATCGCAAGCGATGATCCATGGACGCTGAAGCTGGGGCAAATACTCCAGTACTAGTGCCCCAGCTTGAGAATCTGGCTACCTGATCCTCTATCATGGAGAGTTCTCTAGGGCTGACCAAAGACGCAGACACGAGACATTTTTGGAAGGATTGGAGACACTGGTTGGCCGAAGCAGCAACTGTTGGACCTTTTTGTTCTGAGCCTTCGTCTGCTTCAGACATTATGGCCAGTCTGTAGCCCTGTGTTTGGGCCAACGCATGGAGCAGACTTTGTGAAAACACGACAAGAGATAGCCAGGCATACCACCGTTATCCTTGAGCTGATCTGACGTCGCGTGATTTCCGGATATGAAACGCAGCCCTAACAGATAAGCTTAGGTGGCTAACAAGCCTAAGCAAAGCTAAAGCGTTTAACCCACCCATCATAAAGTTTAGCGGTTAGTTCCAACTTGGCGAGACACTACCATCTACAGAATATATTATAAACTACTCGCAGAAAAGTCTTTTCGCAAAATCCGAGTGTCTGTAGTGTCCTGCTTGTCATGCATGTTATTAGATAGCGTCCTGATGTTTTCTTGTCAGCTCTACCCCGCATCCTCTCAGCCGCACCGCGATATCTTTTGGTGCTGACAGATCACCCCAGCGCTTAGAGAGAGTTGTTCTCGAACAACAACAACCTCGTTCAGCTCCCGGGATTAAAGCTGCCAAAATGGCTACCTTGTCCGACCCAAAATCCGACAGTGTGACTCAAGAACTCCTACGAGAAGCAGTTGAGACATTTTTAGAGGTGGCCAACATCGCTCAGCAAAACGAAGTTAGCCCAAACACCAGAGTATTCTACAGCCACCTTAGCTGCCACTGTTGCAGGCTACTGGGACAGTTATCACAATCACAGAAGACCTCCTCACACCTGGATGGAAACCTCTTGAACGAAGCTGTGTCTCACCTCGGTTTATTGATCCCAGAGAGCGGGCTATCCGAATTTGGTGGTTATGCTGTCGCCCTTGAGACACGACTCCGGATGCTAAGCCTTTGGTGGAAGGAGACTAGAAAGCGGCCACGCGAAGCAAAACTCGCTTTCATCAATAGATGGCTGAGATCCGATATCTCCCAAGAGGAAAGAGAAGAGGTAGATGCAGTTCTTGAGAGCTTAGCGGACAGGCTCGATAAGCAACAGCCAAAACAGCCTATGCAAAGGAGCGTCCACAACGCCTCGTCTACCGATCTTGGACAACCAACCTTTGCCGTGTGGAAAGCGGCAAAGTCTATCTTCGATGCCCTGGTAGACTGCAAAGGCTGTTCCTGTCCTTCACAACATGAATTCAGGGCCAAGCTCGAGTTAGGGACATACCGCACACCTGAAAAGAACGCGGCTATCAAACCTGCACGAAGACGTATTCGAAGATCTAGCCCAAATGACGAGGTGTCTGGCTGTCTTGAGATGAATATGTTTTTGTCTATGGAGCGAGATTGGCACGAGTTTCGAGTGCAGGACGTAAGAGAGAGGGTTGTTCACTTCGCCTCTCCATCCGACCAATTAACACCCAGGGGAGGTGCTGGCAAGGGGAAGCATGTCAAGGTTGAGAAACTGTGCACACCAGTCTTCAAAACACGGTCGAAAGCCCTACAGCGCCTCGTTCTACGTCTCACTAGTGGACAACTCTATGAAGTGAGGTTTGAAAAGAGCAATATCGACAAAACTGCAGAACCGATCTCCCTTGCTCAATGCTTCGAAGAGAGAAGAGACTTCTTCATGGATAAGACTAAACGCATCTTGTCCTTGATCATCGGCTACACAGTCCTTCATCTATATGGAACTTCATGGCTTCAGTCGGGATGGGGGTCTTCGAGCATCAAATTCTTCCAAACAACGTCAAATACCGTCCCTCTCCGGCCCTTCATTGAGACACAATTGCCTAAAGACGGCGCTACGAACGTGACTGATGACTTTGAGGATGACGAGATTGATGACATGGATGCTGGGCATTGCTGTTCAGAACTGGTAGCACTGGCTGTTGTTCTGTTGGAAATCAACTTTGTCAAACCTTTCAGCCAGCTGGCAGCCATGCATGACATCCAACTGATAGAGACTCGGAGTGGACGCATCACACTCATGGACGTCGATCAAGTCCTTGAGGGAGAAGAGGGCGGCGAAGAAGGATGGCGATATCAAATCCCGGAAGAGTCTCCCTTACTGGAAGCCATAGATAACTGCCTGAACCCAGAGCTGTGGGAAGATGATGGGAATGCTTTGGACGATGAGACACTCAGATCACGCATATACGACCAAGTTGTCAGACCGCTGCAGGATCATCTGACTACCGGCTTTGGCATTGGGGTAGAATCCCTCGACCAGTACGCCAAGAACTTGGACTTTTCCAAATGGAGCCAGAGCATCGTCACACAAGATTCATATAGCCAGTCCCTCTTCCTTTCCCCAAAGGCAGGCACGCCGTGTCGTAGCCCATCCCCAGCGCCTTTTCCACAGCAAAACAAGTTTGCAATCAGCACGCAGATAGAAAGATCGATGCAGCAGTATTCACAGTTGCGCTCTATGATGCCGTATTCGGTGTCAGACTTGGATTCCACTACCAATTGCGACAGTCCACACAGGGCTTTCCAATTCTTTGACGACCAAACTAACGATGGGCCTTTGTTTGCAAACGAGTGAGATTCCTAGCTTGCTGTATACGATACCAACTCACAGTGTGAAACAGGAGGGAAAAATATAAAGTCCGGAAACAGGATTACATGAACGTCTACGACAAGTTTGTAGGTAAACATCTATCAAAGTCTACTTCAAAGCTAGTCAAGATCGCCATCCTAGACACGGGCATCGAAAGAGGCCATGCTCTGGTGGAACCTCGCGAAGACAGCCTCAAAGGCAAGAGGAACTTCTACAATCCTTTGCAGTCGAACGTCGCAGATACGCACGGTCACGGCACCTTTACTGCGAGTCTAATTATGGACTATGCTCCAGATGCCGACTTGTACATAGCAAAGATTGCAGACAAGGAAAACACGAGACCTGATGCTGGTATTGTCGCAAATGTAAGCACTAATCTTTCTTTCTACTCATCTTCCTGCTGACATAGCTAGGCAATTCTACATGCTGTTGACGAGTGGCAAGTCGACATCATTTCCATGTCCTTCGGATGGCCTTCTTCCGATTTCGACGGCTACGAAGCTCTCGAAGCCGCCATCGATAGAGCATACTCCAAGAAGGTCCTCATGTTTGCCGCCGCCGCTAACAGCGGCGGTCGCCTTGCTCGTGCATACCCAGCAAGCAGTCCGCATGTCATTTGCGTACACTCCACAGACGCGCTGGGAAACGCTTCTGGTTTCAGCCCCACGGCCGACCCAAACTCTATAAACATCGCCACGGTGGGCGAGTGTGTGGAATCAGCGTGGCCCACGTTTCTCTGTGAAAGCTCGAATTATGACTGCGTCAAGTCTCGGAGCGGCACGTCATATGCTGCGCCTATCATGGCGGGCATTGCTGGTTTTTTGCTGCAGTATGGTCGTATACATTTGACGAGTGGTGAGGCGATGGCAATGAAGAGGCGAGATAAGATGGAGGCAGTGCTGAGACGATGTGCAGTGCGGGGATCGAATTATCAGCCTAGGGATGGGTATTTCTCTGTGGATCTTAGTTTGGATAAGCAGAATCTGTTTGGGGAGAGGCTCGAGTGGGTGAGCTATGAGATTGCAAAGGCGTTGAGTGTATGATAGTTATATCAATAGAATATCAGCCTATGTGACTCTGATATACCCGGCATGGCACCTTTCCAGTATCAGTGATCATGTGGCTCTGGTATTGGTACACCACAGAACACGACTTCGTCATCTTCCATCAGCTCCTCATCACTAAACCCCTCAGACTCTGCATCTGGCTCTTCAACACTAACGATAGAAAGGTCCGCTAGGTTCACTTTGCTCTCGCCATCCATCATAGCCCCCTTGCGAAATTCCTCCTCATTCAGGTCCCCAGTCTTCTTCACGACAACCTTGCTCACACGGAAGGCGAACACGAAATCACCGCTAGCCTCCCATTGTGTTCCCTGGCTCGTGGTGGTTTTGCCTTCAATTCCAGGGCCGCCGCCGACAGGGACGACACCACCACTCCATACTGTACCATCAACTTCTACAGCAAGGTTACTTCCCACTGTCCGGGACTTGATGGTGTTTGCCTGGACGCCTGTGACTGTTTTGAGCCCCGTGATGATGTAGATGGGTTTTCGGTAACGGGTAATTTCCAGGTAGCGACGCACAGTTTCGGCCTCGACGCACTTCTGAAGATACGCCGCGGTAGGTATAAACTGGCTGGTCTGGAGAGTTTCAAAGAAGAATGTTTCTTGATCGCTAGTAGGGTAAGCACAGGTGCTGCGCCATTAATGCTATGGGCATACTGACCTCCTTTCGATTTCAACGCCGACATCGATACCAAAGCCGAAAACACTAAGAAACTTGGTCAAGATAGAGAATCGACCACTCTTCAATTTCTCCTTTGTGTACTGGACACTCTTCTTTTCCAACTTTGTGATATCAGAGTCAACAGAAGGCGGATGGTAGAAGCGGGGTCGATGAGGCTCTTTGACTGAGCTGATGACATTGCCTAGCTTAATTGGACCGTTGGGAGGATTGTCCCATGTAGGTGCATAGAAGTAATAGAATTCGCGGTTAGCCATCTTATTTTATAGATGCCTCTTGACTGTATGCTAGCGATAAAAATGGGTTTGGAACGAGAATGGAATGAAAGCGGATAATATGTAGCGTGGGGCTGAATCCAATGAATCAACTTTAGGACATAGCCAATCAACCTCTTGATGACCTCTTAGATAATAAGAATGCAGCTACAATATCACTCAGAAGTGGCATATTGCAGGCACTTGAGATTAAAGTAGAGCTCGCGCTATTAGATAAGACGATAAAAATGTTTCTTTTTAAGCCAGATACTTTATTTAGTGGAGTCACAATAGGACTTCATAACGGCTAAGTCATTCTTACAGCGGACCGTTTACTACATAACCATTTTAACATCCTTCTCAAACCAGTTGCAGCACTTTAAACTCCAGTATCTAAAGGTTAAGTATCTCAAGACCCTACTAAATATTATAGTTTTATATAAGATTTAGGTTTAAACTTTGTTAGAGGAAGAAGACATTGCGAGGTGCAGTGGCAAATCGTGGCACTACTTGTCCTGTAAGCAGAAAATTCACTCGTAGCTTGATCATGATCTCACGTGTAAGAGTTAACCCTTTTATGCTTGTCTCCGATTCGTCTGTTCTAACCGGGGTAAGACCGATGGCTATGTACACTCTATGTAGAGAACTTCAACTCGTAGTAGGGACGTCGGAATCTAATGTCGCCATTTCTAATACGCCTTTCTTTGTATTATCCAGTCCTTCCTCTCAGTTGACTTTGTCTACTTGACACCGGGTCTGAAACCCGATGCGATATTGATGCGGCACTTCTTTCTCGTTTCTTGATCGTAAATGGCGTAGCCTAACTCAGTTGGACAAAAAGTCAGTGGCTTCGCTTCGGAACAAGGTAGTTTCGCTTTTGTACTTACATCTCAAGTCTCGGTCTACTACTTGTATCACCATTGTGAAATTAACCCTGTAATGCCGTTTCCCGATTGTACGGCCATCTTCATACACGATTGGCTCTACAGGGGTGAGGCCCTTGTCGAGTAAGTCAGAAAAGTCCACAACAATTTCTCCGACCTCTTGGGCTCCTGTTGAGCAATTTGTCAGCCGATCCTGTTAAAATTCTGGAACTCCTTACCCTTGTTATTAGGATGCGAGAGTCTATAGTGCGATTTTGTGGAGTGATCTGACACATATAATATCTCCCTACAAAGCAGTGGTCGTGGTGGCCAAGCGTCGAAAGTGTGGCTACAGGTGAAAGGTTCACAGTTCCAAACCGGAGGAACCATAGCGCCCTGTAGTATTTGTCAAGCTAAGGCCTCAAGGATAACTACAGCACTTACCAGCTTCAGGACCCAATCTATGGTTTTCTTAATGTATGGCAGACCATCATGGCGATCATAAGATGGATTCATGCCCTGGTGCTCAGGATATTCTTTAAAAGGCTCAGCTCGCAGAATCCCGTAGCTGGAGCGAGCCCTTCTTTCGGGTCCGTGATTTTTATTCATAGCACGCAGAACAGCCCCTAGTGATACGGCATTGGCAATGGTATTTCTGAGCATATAGGGTCAGAATGGTACCATAAGAGTCAGCTGGCAAGACAAACCTATCCTGTGGCTGCAACAGCTTGACATGACAGTGGTTTTGACGAGAATATTCTGCCAGGCTTTTTTCAAGGAATTTGACAAGCGATATTGAGGATCCAAACCCTCCGATAAGGACGACATTCTAGTGATAGCTGTGCATTAGGAGGCTTTTGGCCGCGGACTGAGAGGTCAATGGTGCAGATAGCTTACCTCAACTTCACAATCAAATCTCAAAGCTTCATCCAGTTGTTTTTTTACAATCTCAAAGATACTATGAAGGCGTTTCATGAACATTCCTTTGATAATAGTTCTGCACTCGCGTTAGCAAGAGCCCAGGATGTTCAAAGAGCCTTGTGTCAACATACGTAGACATTACGACGCAGCCCCTTCTGAAGCCTTTTTCAGGGTTATCTCGGAGTCCCGATATAGCCAGCTGCTTTATTGTGGACCGCTGGTAGCAGTCGAAATTCCGTTTTATCTTCGGCTCAAATTGTTCGATCATGACTCTTTCAACTATACCGTTGATGGTCTCGGAGCCCTGCTCTAGATATGTCTCTTCAGCGAGAAGTTCTAAAAGATAAGCCTTGAAATCCTCGTTAAGGTAGCTTGATCCATGAAGGCCGCCTGGTTGTACGTCAGCTAATTGATGATGCTCAGACGTCGACAGAATTACCGCCTGGTTGAACGATTTCGTGCTCCAGTCTTAGTGGTTCTTCATTGCTGACTCGATAAGTATTCGCATCGACAGTACCGCCACCTAGGATTTGTTAGCTCAAATATGGAATGAGATGACAAATAGTTATACCTTCATCTAAAAGAACAAAGCTTTGTCCAGACTAATGATAGAATTAGCACCAGGATCTGTGAGCGGTAATAGGTATCGTACTCTGATTTGAGTAGAATAGGCCAACATATGAGCTGCAGCAGCCTCGGGTTCTGATACAATAAACAAATCCTCGATACTGTTATTCTGGACATCAATGCCCCCAAGGTTTGCACGTTTCATAGCCACAGCTAGACATTTTTGCATATTTCTGCAAGCCTGCTGATTCCAAATGGCAGGCACGCAAAGAACCATTTCCTTAGGGCAGCTATCTTCATACCCTAGTTGCTGCAGCTGAGATTGGGTATGGTCTAGTAGATAGGTAAGGTAGTCAGCGATGACGTGGAGAGGACTATGAACCACCTTTCTACTCTTTAAAGTAGAGAGGGTTGAATTTAGATCCTGTCGAACTCTCTCTGTCATTGGGCTGTCATCAAGCAATAGCTTAAAGCGAGATAGCGGCAGATTGCTCGGATCAGAGTGCGTGGCAGGGAGAGCCCACAATTCATGGACCTTATAGCCCCAGTGGAACTGATCTGCGATATCCATGTTCATTGTCGTATCCCCGTCATCATCGTGAATATCAAAATGGTGGATTCCATTGTTTGGGGCGTCATGGGGAGTCTCTTGATCTTCCGAATCGCTGGATGCGGTTTCAAGACCTTCTTGTGAGCGTATGAGGCTGTCCTGTTCTCGAAAGTGGCGGTTCAAGGGATAGATCACTTCACTGGGAACTTCCATGAGCATACTGTCCTTTACATTGAAGTCGAGGGTGTCAGGATAGTTTCTGATCGAGCAGATAGATCTTGGGTCCACAGTCTCAGATGGGCAACCTTCGGGTATCTCAACGTAGGATACAGAAGAGTATGTTGTTCCAAAATCGACCGCAATTATAAGTCGCTTTTCAGAACGTTCCGATCCAATGTGGTCCAAGAGGTCAGCGCCAATGTAGTGGCTGTGTGTGTTGTCTGGGTCAAGTGTCATGGTCGACGCCCTTGACAGAGACATGGCGTTGGATTCAAAGTTAGGTTTGAGAATATATGGATACCAGGAGTCAGTTCAGGAAGAGAAACTAGTTTTTATCTTGATTGCCCCGAACTGAGCCTCAAGGCAATTTTGCGAACCAAGCCAGCAGGCAGCAAGGCAGAAAGCTATATTTCGCGCAGCGCGTCCTCTACGTGTTCTCCAATCATAACGTGTTGTTGGTTGAATATATATGCAGTGTAAAATTATCCTGCCTCTGTCATTGGACTATCAACTCATCACAACACCCGTGCACGTGCATGACAGGGGTCAGCCAACAGGCTCAACATTCTCCCTCCCACTTCGTCAATGCAACAAAGATTTCAATCCTATTTGGTTGCAGAATATGGCGAGAAAAAGAAATAGAAAATCAAAGCGGTCTGCAAAGTCCAAGCCGAAGCCTAAAGATCTGCTCTTTTGGAGCAATACCGATCGACTCGAACTTCTGGCGCATCTCAATTGGTGTGTACAGTACGATCAGAAATTTGAGAGTACTGCCGTCAACTACCTAAAAAAGGCTACAGGTAAAGAATTCACTTCACGACGAATTCGCGACAAGCTGAAGAGGGAGTGGAAGAATTATGGAACATGCGATGACTTCGATGACCTATTTTCCCTTGGAACAGCCGGTCTCGAAGAGTTGAAAGGCCAAGAGCTGCAAGACTTTCTGGAAATTTCCTCCAAGCTCGATCCTCCAGCGGACGATCAAACATGGAGTCGTCGCCTGCGCAGTGGATCTACGGCCTTTCCTGTAAGATCACGTACACTGTCGGTTACACGAGCCACTGGCTGGAGAGAGGGGTACGCGCCATCTCCTCCACAGAACATCGTGCCCAAGAAGGTCCAGAGAAAGCCGAAGCTCAGAGTAAGTCATTCAATTCCTCATTTTATAGAATGATATGTCTCAACTAACGTCTCTCCATAGACGAGATCACAAACGCGCTTGGAGACAACACGAGGGGGTCGTGACGCCTTCGAGAGCGAAGATGAGCTTACAAGAGGTGAGGGCCTGCACAAAGTCAAAAGCGAATCGGGGTCTGAACTCAGTTCTATCTCTTCGCCTGAATCATCGGACACAGAGCCCAATTTTGGGCTTGCTATTCCAGACTCCCAACAGAGCACATTGTCTGACAGGGCAAAAACGCCTCCGACTTCATCTGAGTTGGCAGACTTACGAAAGGCCGAGGCAGAGCTCCTTCAGCAGAAGGGACGTGTTGTCTCGTTGATTTGCCAGGTATCTAAACTCCAATACGAACTTGATGATCTGCTCGGGCGTCAAAGAATTAGAACGACGGGATCTGACCAAGCGGCGTTGAGAACAACTATCTTCAACCTCAAAAAGACGGCGGGAGCTCGGGACCACCTGCTTAAGTGTTTTGAAGCGCTGGAAACCGACAATGTTGCATTTGCTGGTACATCGTTCAAACAAGAGTGCAACGGCCTTTATCTCAACCTTGACGACACAGGTGCGTCGATATGCAACCTGAGCCCGGACGACAGCCTTCCTGGGCAGACATCTGAGTTTTCAGAATTATCACATAGCTGGGCTAGACGAGTCAGCGGGAGAGATATGAAAGGGCTTCTCGCACACGCCCAGAACATCAAGATTACAAAGAATAAGCTATTGGCTTGCTTATTGGCAGTAGGAATATTTGAGACTGTCTTTGAGCCTGCTTTTCCAGAAATACTGTGCATTGACTCACCGCTCTTTCAGCAATACAGAAGTCTTATTGCAACATCATGTCAGAATATCCTCCTCCTTCCAAATGGCTTTGACTAATCTCCTTCTCAGCTGGAAACAAGATTTTAAGAACACTCGACCTTGCTGCGACACAATCGCTACTTTCCAACCCCACTGTCAAGGAAGAGCTAATTTCGGACAAGAGCAGTTGGCTCTGTACTCTGATACTGTCGAGCCTGAACTGCTTCATGCCCTCCGCGAGTCACGACATGGCCGAGCGCTCACCAGTCGACCTTTCTGAAGAAGAGGAGACTTCGGTTATAGAGCTAAAGAGCAATCTATCTCAGGCTTTGAATATTAAATTAGAGCTAGCGCTATCAGTGAATCGGTTCCAGTACCGTTTCTTCCAACCTGGCAGTCCGTTCGACTCGGAACTCATGCAACATGATACATCCAATGGTAGGGACCTTGCGATGGGTAGCAAGAGAATAAAAATATGCATGTTCCCAGCCATATTCTGTGTCGAAGAGCAGGTAGGCGAACTACAGAAGGACATGGCAAATGATTTTGGGGAAAATCACAATAGTGTAACAGAGGCAAGATCGGATGATCTCAAATCCCTTAAAGTTGTTGCAAAGGCTAGGGTTTTATTATGAACATAAACTGATAATATAAGTGGAGTTAGTGGTCTAGAATGAGTTTAACGCCAATGAGAGTGGATAACTAAGTTGTGTTTTAGGTTTTTATGCCATTGTAATTTATTAGACATTATAATATCTAAGTTATAAGCTATATGTATGACTTACAGTTAAGGTTTGTGGCTGTAAGCTTATACCACTACACAGAACTTAGAATACCTTTAACACCAGCTTAAATATAATAATAGCCATGCATGCATTGTAGTTACCTGACACAGCATTCCTTCCCATTTGTAACTTATTAAGCTCCACCAGCCAGAGGCTAAAGGCATCAGGGCTATCTCAGCATCCACATATAATTCAGGGAGAAACCATAAGAATGACTGCTGATGGTTTTAAGCTTTAGGCAGAACTCCTCACGATTGGCTACCCTGACCTAATTGCCAACTTCTGTGTGAGGACAATAAGCTCTCGGCCACCAGTCTCCTGAGCCACGCAAACCCTGAGGTTACTCTCAATTCTCGGCATAATGCCCTTATATTCCAAAATCACGGTCTATATCCCCATCGAAGGGTGAGTGGTGCAGTGGTTTCTCTCCTAGAACCTATAACCCTCTCTACTCCGAACCTAAATACCTTAAATCTCCCCTGCACTGCTCATCCTTCGTTTTTGGAGGTCATAGGTTCGAGATCACATCTTTTTTTCACCTCATGAACTAGAAGCTGAAGATATCGTCGTCCCTGGTGCTACAGCCAAGTCAGATCTAACTTCCGCCCAGGCATACATGCTGTACAAAAAGATCTAACGCCAAGGCAAAGCCAGCCCGCTCTGAAATGTTACCAGCGCTACCCTTATATTCCAATTTCACTCTCTATATTCCTATCGAAGGGTGGGTGGTACAGCGGTATCTCTCCTAGAACCTATAACACTCTAAAATCCGCACCTAAGCTCCTAAAATCTTCCCTGCGCCACTCACCCTTCGTTTTTGCAGGTCGCGTGTTCGAAATCCTATTCTTTTGCTTGTGCTATGGCGCCTTGCATCATTCTATGCTTCAACAATATAACTAAAATCATCTATATTAATCATAATAGCATCATATACCACAAGGGCATCTTCCTACAGCCAAGTCAGATCCGATTTCCCTCCCGGCAACATCACCCTCAGCGGCCAGGCCTTGACCTCATGGATCTCCCCCACAATCTTATGCAGCCACGTCGTCGCCAGCACCGGAAACACATACTCAAACCTCTCCCTCATCGCAATCTCAACACCCGCATTCCAAGCCTGCCTCGCCAGTTCCTCATTGCCCAGCGCAACATGAGCGTGCGCCATGGACAAATGAACAACAGCAAGAGTCCACCCATGTCTTGACCTAAATATCCCCAGGCTCTCTATCATCTGGCCTGTGATTTGCCAGTGCTGTAGAGCTTCGGGGAAGTTGTTGCCTTGATGGTGGATGCGCGCTGAGAGGATCAGGCGACGGACGCGCAGGACTTGATCGTTGAGATCATCGAGCTCGGGCGGTTCGACGCTGATGAGCTCTTGGAGAACAGCGGTTGCGTCGTCTAAGCGGCCGAGGCCGATGTAGCCTTCTGCCCTGGCCATGGATAATCTTCGGAACGGACGGCCTTTGCGTGCCGTCATGCCATCGAGCTCGACTTGGATGACGTCGAGTGCTTTCTCGTATTCGTGTAACTCACAGTGAATCTCGGCAAGTCTCGTGACAATGAGCAGCCGAGTATTCGGTCTTATAGGCATCGTCGAGCCGAGCCAGAGATGCTGTTCCAAAGACGCTCTCGTGGTCTTGAAATCTCCGATAGAATGAAAGAACTTTGCCGCCACGCCTTGCAGTCTCCTCGTAACCTCAATCTCAAACGTCGAAAGCGGATGAATTCCTTCCCAGTTGTATATAGTCGAAGCAACTTCTGGATCATACCGATGGATCTTGTTCTCGATATTCGAGATGTGCAATCTTCCCCGTAGCGCGTTATCAGATCGTGTATTTCCTTCATGATCCGCCGCCAAAAAGTCAACGATCAAAGCCTCTGACCGCTGAAAGTTCCCGTCTATGCGTGATATTATGCTGTCAAAGAGAGTTACAGAGGCTTGGTAGTAAAATGACATGTTTTTGCGAAGAAGCGACTTTGCTCGTTCCACTGCGGCGAAACGGATTGAGAAGAGGTCGCGTTCACAGAAGAAGAGGAGAGCTTCAATGACGCACGCGCGAAGTGATGAGGGGAGTCGCTTCTGGTTTGTCGCTTTGTCAAGAAGGTTCCATATCGCCTTTTTGAGCGGCAGTGCCCTGTTGTTGTTAGTCAACAGCCAGCTAGGGTTGGAAGAGATCGTACTGGGCGTACCAATTGACTTTGCCTTCGTAGCAAGGAGGACATGCAAAGCACAGCAACTTCAACGCCGTCGTCGCCCAATCCTCCGCTGTCTGCGGCGTCAATCGATGAGAAAGCTGTTCCTGCGCCTCGGGCGACAGCGACCAAATAATGGTGCCATCCTCCAAGGCCTGCTGGGTAACTTCCGGCCGCTGACCCAGTTCCGCAAGGCGCTCGTCGCTGGACAGCAGCCCGACGATCTCAGCATTGAAACCGAAATCGGCGGCGGTTATGCTTTGTATCTCGCCTTCATTGGTCCATCGCCTCATGGGAATCTTGGCAGTTTTCAACAAATCCAGCGGAATGTCACTGCCGCCGAGAGCATGCAGCAAGAGAAGACCCTGCTCGGCGGGTGATATGCAGTCTCCATACTCGAGCAGCAAATTTCGATGTGACAGGACAAGCGAGGGATCTAGTACGATGTTAGCACGGACCTCGCGTGGAATTACCCGTACCGACCGTCAAGTTGAGCCGTGATGAGGCGCTGCACGAAAAGGTTAAGGTCCGGCGCGTCGGAACCAAGGCTCTGGATGTGATCAAAGGCCTCGGCGTCATCCATGTTTAGGTAACGCTCATATCTGCCCTCGTTAGCTCAGCCGATTGGTCAGGGGGTTTAAACTTACGTCGAGGCCGGTATTTCTAGCGGCAGCCAGAGGATCGACCCAATCCCTCCCAGTCTTCGGGCGATCTTTATGTACTTGCTGCCCGCATATCGCAACTCTGACAAAGTGCGCCCCTGGATGAGATTCGCGACATCAGGAGACGTCCACGCATTATCATCCACCTTTGACCTCAAGAATATCGTGATGCACGCAATCCGCCGCCGTAGCTCCTGGTGCAGCGCATCACCAGAAGTCACCCAGAAGCCCTTGACGTCATGTTTAAACACGCCATGCAGCCTCTCAATCTTTACAAGATCGATAGTATGCAGCGATAGGATCTTTGCTGTGCGCTGGTTACTCGGGATGATCTGGTAGCGCACCTCCTTGGCGAGGGATTTATTCCTAGCGAGGATGCTGCGTATTGCCTCGAGGTGCTTGTTCAGGCCCGACGCGAGACCCGCGGCCGTTTTCGGATCAAAGTTATCAATCAGTTGATTGATGCACCCGCATAAACACGCCATAATTTGTTATCAATCAGCTGCAAGGCGATGATCTTGATGGTTTTTTTTTCACAGTGAGAAATGAGAGAACGGGGGGGAGGAATTCTGCGGGTCCTGGTGTCTCACTGTGATAAACCTTCTCGCTCCGACGTCAGGCGATCTCGGGGGGTCTAGCTCCTTACGGCAGAGATTTGCACCCATGTACCGATGGGACGGTAATTTAGGGGGCTCTGGGATACCGGGCAACGTGTTATCAGACTGGGAGATAGAGCGTCTTTTAAGACGAGGATTGCTTCTGCAAGAGTCATGAAGGTGGCATTTGGGCAGCAGGAGGATAAAAATATGTCCGGGGATACGCCCGCTGTTATAAACATCCTCCTATTTTCAATGGTTCTAGAAGGGCTTTAGCGTTCAATAGTTCTCACCTGAGATCGGACAATGCGAGGGTCCAGACTCAGCTCGCGTGGGTGATGCGCTAAGTGGGCCTTGGCTCAGAACGTGAGGAAAAACCTTGTTGAAAAATATAAACATCGGAGGGTGACCCACTCGAGATTGATCTGATAAAGACTTGACAGCCGTTGCAGTTTTTATCTGATAATCTTTCCATTTCATCTCATCTCATCTCCTCTCGTCATCAGTCTACTACTCAGAGCATCATGGAGTCCAAAGAGCTCAAGACAGAGACCATCAACGCCGTGTCTGACCAGTCAGACAGCGGGAGCGATGACCATGGAAAGAAGCCTGTGCCCTTGAGCATGAAGATCTTATCTGTCGTTATCGTCAGTATGATTGGCTTTGGAGGGCACTGGAGTAGTGGCGTCACTGGTGCTTTGAAGAGTACCCTCAAGAAGGCAGGTCTCCTGTCCCGAGAAGCAAGAACTTGACTAACCTAGACCAGGAACTTCACATCACCAACACTCAATATGCTGTTCTTGACACAAGTGAGAACTTTATCAAGACCGCTCTTATCCTCGTCAGCGGTATTCTCACAGATCGCTATGGCGGAGCCAGTACGCACATCCATCCCATCCCTCTACGTGTCCCGTCTAACATATCCAGGCACCATGCTCTGGGGCAACGCCGTCTTCTCCATCGGCGCCATCCTCGTCGCGGCCGCAACCCAAGTGCGCTCCTACAAGTTCATGATCGGCGGCATCGTCATCCAGGCCCTCGGCGACGTCGCGACCCAGGTCGCCCAGTACAAGATCTTCTCCTCCTGGTTCCCGCCCTCGTCTGGCTTCGCGTCGACGCTCGCCTTCGAGCTCGGCATCGGCAAGATCGGCTCCTTTGTCGGAAAGGCCACCGCCAACGTCATCGCCGACAATCTCGGCAACTTTAGCTGGGCGTACTGGATGGCTGTCTTCATGAACCTGTTCACAAACGTGGCGACGCTGTTCTTTTGGTGGTTTACAAAGTGGTGCGAGAAGAGGTACTCGGGAACCAGGGATCCGGCGACCGGGGAGAAGTTGACGGAGAATAACAAGAAGTTTGAGATTGGAAAGATGCTCACCCTGCCTTGGTCGTTCTGGCTCGTCTGCTTGTTCTCGCTGTTCCAGACGTCGACGGCCAATGTGTTTTCTACGAATAGCACTGAGCTTGCGGAGCAGCGCTTCAAGATCTCGGCTGTCAAGGCGGGTTGGTACTCTTCCATGTCGCAGTACCTTGGCTTCTTCTTCGTGCCTCTGGTCGGTATCTTTGTCGACATGCTTGGACAGCGTCTTACGATTATGCTCGTCTGCGGCCTAGGCATGCTTCTGTCCATGTGTCTTGTGGCCTGGGGACCTACCGTTTCCGGCACAGCTGCTAGCTTTGGCATCTTTGCCGTCGCCAGCTCCTTCGGACCTACAGTCATCATCGACAGCATCCGCACAAGCATGTGGTACCAGGAAGTCTTTGGGTCGGGCTACGCCATCAAGATCGCCATCAACAATAGCATGACCATCATCGTGAGTCTCATCGCGGGCGTTCTCCAGGACCGCGACGAGAACAACTACGACAACGTCACGATCCTCTACGTAACACTGGCAGCTGGTTCCGTCGTCGTCGCAGCCATCATGGTTGCTCTCGGCTTCAAGACAGACTTCATCGGACAGCTTCAGTGGAGTCGCAAGAAGAGGGTTGAGAACGGTCACATTATCAACGCCAAGAAGCAGGAGTTTGAGAGCGAGGGTAACGCAGAGAAGCACAAGAAGTTGGGCGTCATCAACTTTTCTGCCGTCATTGTGCTTATCCTTGGCGCGTGGGTGGCTTACTTCTGGGGCTTGGCTACCAAGAACACTTACTAGGGATGATGAAAAAGTCTGGGGAAGGGATGGTCTGAAAACCTGGGGGATCGACAAGTCTTGTCTTGGTATTTAGAGAATTAATGTTGATGAAGGGATTGACTGATCATCCGTGTGGCTTATGACTGTTTGACGATGAATTATCGTGTGATGTAATTGTATGCATGACTCTTCCAAATTAGGGAATTGAAGAACCAACAGTAAAGAGACTGCCACACTCAAGACTTTTCGGGGAACTCATGCTTAAATACGTTAAGCATAGTTAGCATTATCCCCTCATTCACAAAACCCCAAGACTCGGACTTGTCTCCGTGTAAAGTGGATCCTCCCCGTCTCCCCGCCACTCAACCATGCATCACGACAAGGTTACCCTATTCTAGAACAACACAAGATATCTTGGCCATTTGCGGATCCGATTTTTTCCTTCTCTTTCATGTAGCCAAGAGACAAGTTGAGAATCATTCGATATGTCGTCTGCAATAACCATAAATCTCACCATCCGAGCATATTTTCTTTACCCAACTAGGAATATCTTGTCATCCTCCGGCGGAGGTTTAAAGTTCCGCGCCTCAGACCGGAGTTAGTTGCGGGGAGATAAGGCCCCAGCTGTTACGCGCATTGGAGTAATATGGGACAGCAAAATATTGAATAAAGAATCTACGCAACCTGGAGGATTGTTGTGATATGACACGTATAATCGTCAATTCTCGGTTCTCATAATTTCACCGAGACTTCACCGTGGCAATCCTTCGCCTATTCCCACCTTCACCGAGATTTAAGCTTACAGAACGCATCCAAAATAGACTCAAACTCCCCCCAAAGCCACCGAGTAATGTGGAGTTCTACCCCACGCCAACAAGGTATCTGATTCATGAGACTCCTCTCCAGGCTACAGCCAAGACCCCCAGCCCAAAAGCTTCTCCCAAGTATCCCCGGCCGCCAAGAATAAAAGAGGCATTTCTAACCCCAATTGTGAGGCTGGCCATTGGAGGGCTGTCCGAGATGGAACGACTGACTGTGGAGTGAGGGGATTTCGCTTAGAGATGAACCCCAGATGTCTTGGCTGGGGTGAGAATCGGCAGTTGAAGTGGTCGCCGACCAAGACCTGGGGAAGGGAAGGAAAATCACTCGCCAAGAGGAGCTGAGAAGAAGTCACGCCATCTAGAAATGTATGTACAGATGCTATTCAGAAGTGAAGATGTAGCTACTCCTTAGCGTGAGGAGTTGAGGCTGTGATAACCTATTTCCATTATGAATATTCCCGTAGACCGTTGAGCCTCCTTACGCGATAATTACTCCAAATCATCTATATCCGTCCCTGTCTTCCGCCGACGGTAACATCACCTCACCCCGCAGTATAACCGTTACCAAATTGGCTTTTCCCTTGGCTTTCTCTTGGCCGTGAGCCTTTACACAAGCCAAGCCTCTTAGCACCTTCTGTTACGAGAAAGGATATCCCCGTCATCGCTTCCCCGCAGTCTTGACGCAGCACCCTGTTTTTATTTGTGTGGAGTATTGATCATGAAGTTTCACGCCGGGTATAAAAATACGGCGCTCTCACCGAAGATTCAGTGCTCGTTAGACAGGCCCTTCCCTCTGTCCTCCTGCTCTTATTCCCTCCCGTGTGTTATTTTCGTTGAGGTAGTCTTCTTTGAGGCAGCCCTTCACCATGTCTGACGAGAAACCAACCGCTGGTGGCGATGACCACAAGGAGATTGCCCCAGGCCTCAACGACGCGCCCTCCATCGCGCAGGAGAAGGTGACGGATGCGTTTGCAGACATCAACCACGTTGCGCGTCTGGGCTTGCCGGACGCGGCGGAGCTGGAGAAGAAGATTGTGAGAAAGCTCGACATGTGGATGCTGCCTCAGCTCTGGATCTTGTACATGTTCAATTACCTGAACAGGACGAACATTGCGCAGGCGCGTTTGAACACGTTCAATGAGGACCTTAACCTTGGGGAGGGAGATTACCAGGTATGTATTCTGCTGAGTGGTGATAGATGGTGGATGATGCTAACTTGGATAGACTGCTGTGGCGGTTCTGACTGTTGGGTATATGCTTGCTCAGCTGCCGTCCAACATGTTGATCACGCGTGTTCGACCTTCCATCTTCTTGCCCGTCGCTGCATTCATCTGGTCCGCCATCTCAGCCTTGACCGTGCTTTGCACCAGCGCTGGTGGTCTCTGGGGCGTTCAGTTCGTCCTCGGCATTGTCGAGGCCCCTCTCTTCCCTGGTGTACGTCCCCTCCCACCCAACACCTGACCCTCTTCATCTGCTGACAATCTTCCAGGCCGTCTTCCTCATGTCCTGCTGGTACACCCGTCGAGAATTCGCCCTCCGCGTCGCCCTTCTATACTCCGGTCTAGTCCTCGCCCAAGCCTTCTCCGGCCTCATCGCCGCTGGTGTCTTTGCCGGTCTGGACGGCCCAATGGGTCTCGCTGGCTGGAAGTGGCTCTTCATTATTGAAGGTGCTGCTAGTGGCTTCTTCGCCATCACTGCCTTCTTCGTGCTGCCCAACTACCCTGATTCGCCCACCGGTGGTGCCACGCGATATATGACTGAGGATATGCGAAAGCTTGCTGCTGCGCGAATTCTCGACGACAGAGTGGAGTTCTCTGAGAAGTCTACTGTCATGCATGGACTTAAGCTTGCTGTTACCGATCTCAAGCTTTACATGTTCTTGTTCATGAACATCTTTATCACTTCGTCTTATGGTTTCAACAACTTCTTCCCCACCATCGTGAGAGGTCTTGGTATGTTGCATCCTCCATTTATCAATTGACCACAACTAACGACGAACAGGCTTCGGCAAGAGTGTCACCGCTCTATTGATGACTGCACCTCCTTACGTCTTTGGAACTCTCTGCACATTCTACGTCTCGTGGGACTCTGATCGCAGAAAGGATCGAGGTCTTCACATCATTATCCCCCTCTCCTTCTCTGTCATTGGTTTCATCATCACCGTCGCCACTGGCAACGCTGCAGTCCGATATGCCATGACCTTCCTTTACGCAGCTGGTTGTTTCTCTGCCAACACCCTGCAGTATACCTGGGCTGTCTCGACCCTTGGTCAGACTCCTGAGAAGCGTGCCGCTGGTGGTGCCATCGTCAACATCTTTGGTCATCTAGGCAACGTTATCTCACCCTACTTTTTCCCCGATCGGGACCAGCCTCGATACACTATGGCTATGATCTTGCAGATTGTCTTTGCCAGCCTTGGTATTACCCTTGCATCCATCATCAAGTGGCACTTGACCAGGAAGAACAAGAAGATGAAGGCTGAAGCTGACCGTCTTGGTGTCGAATTCAATCCCTTCACTACTTGATTATCGCGGAAAGATAAGATTATATAGCCATTGAAGGATTAGATAGACACTATTGGAATGCTACATAACGAATAAAGAATAACAATTAGGCGAGGCCACAAAGCTAAAAACCATGATCCAAAATGACAAGAATAAATGTACACGTAGAATAAACATCTATCTCTAGTTGCAAGCACCAATCCGTCTTTCGATCCTCATAAACATCTCCTCTCTCCACCCAAGGAACCCAATTTGAGCTGCAGCTGGTCCAAGCA
This sequence comes from Fusarium nisikadoi, assembly GCA_013623555.1. Lineage (NCBI taxonomy): Eukaryota > Fungi > Ascomycota > Sordariomycetes > Hypocreales > Nectriaceae > Fusarium > Fusarium nisikadoi. The sequence goes on from JABFFB010000074.1 coordinate 161,207, forward strand.
CCGGTTGCGCAATAAGTACGGCTAAAGAAGCCGTCAAAGCTTCCTTGTTAGTGATGTAGCCCAGGCGTCGCAGATCCAGAGTCCTGTAGATACTATTGGCAAGAACAGAAACCGCATTCAAGAACATATCGCGCTGTAGGAATACATGAATCCTGTCTGCAGTATCAGACGGAGACGCACCAGAGACCAAGTATCTGAGACTGCCGAAAACACCAGAAAAGCTAAGGTTTGGACTTGATGCTGTGCGGTAAAGTGTATAGAGATGGACAGCCGCTGTGGCTGCAGTTCCCGCCACGTAAATGGATCTCAATAGTGAGTGGGTTTCGGCCTTGCGCTTCCTAGACCCCAAGCTCTCTTTCGAGGCTTTCGGCTGTGGCGTGTTATTGGCCCTCTTATTGCGTAGAAAGGTCGAGAGTCCGGCAGTAATGACGCCGACGTAAACGGGGAATGGTTGCCAAAACGCAGTACACTTCTGCCAGGTAGCGTTGTTCTTGAAGGGCCACAGCATCAGCGCAGTGGGAAGGATATAACCAAGTGTGATGCCTGGCACAAAAGATTCGACCACTTCCTTGTCGATCGAACGGTCGGTTGTTGGACTGACAGAGCCCCTGAAAGCACTCTCGCATACTGAAATCAAGTGATACAGAGGTGCAATACGTCCGACTGCCTTTAATTGGTAGACGGTGCTGAAGATCGACGAACTAGATCACGCCTGTTAGCCTCGATGTGAATACTTGCCGGTATCTGCATGACTTACAAAGAAGTAAGGAGGCCTTTTGAACCGACTCGGTAGCTCTCCAAGGTCCAGTCGAGGGTAGTAGACAACAACAGCGGCGTGAAGGAAAGCCACTGCAAGTTCGACGCCACGTTATCCGAAGCAAGAGGGACTCCGAAAATAGCAACCAATGCCGCCAAGATCTTATCCACGATTTTAGACCCTGTGTAATGCTTCACCACAGGCTCGCCGCCGAAAGTGGTGGGAATCTTCAATGGTCCAAGAATCTGAATCGCGAGGCGGAATAAAGCTGCCTGACTTAATACCCCCAGACCCATGGGAAGCCAGCTCAAAGAAAGAGGACTAGAAGGTAGCTCATCGTTGAATGGGATCGTGTGTTCTCGTTGAGGGACAGGAATGCTGTTGATTCTTGTTGCACCGATGACTTTGCGAGAGCTCAGTCCAAGTACACCCTTTGTGCTTGTCAGACGAGCCACGATTGGACCAACAGTCGCTAGGACAGGCGTTGCCATAGCATGTATTTGCTGTATGTTGTGGGCATCGTCGACGAGCCACTGCACCCTCTGGAAACGCTCGTCTTGGACTGCGGCGAAGGCGTCTTCGATTTGTGCATCGCTCCAGCCTGAACACTCGTTTGATGTTAAGTGGTTCACAAGAGATGCGGCGGTCTCAATGGCAGAATTACCGCCGTGACCGGTCAGAGGCTCAAGCTAGATGTGCTTGGTTAGTATAGGGAGACGAAGATTGGATGAGACGTGATACCTTGTGAGCCGCATCACCGATGGTAATGATACGTTTGTAATGCCACTTTTCGAATACATGTTCATGAAGTGGCGTCAGCGTAGAGCTAGTTCTAGCTCCATACAATTGACCAAAGGTGACTTCGGGTGTGATCTGATCAGAGGCATGTTGTCGCGCCAGTTCCTCCTCGTCAGCCTTTGTATACCTCGGAATATCCTGGCCGTACAAAGCGACAGGCAATTTGACGAAGAGAAACCAGTAGAACTTCCCTCCGGGCCCTACCAAAACAAGGTAGGAGAACTTATCGTTATACACATAGTGACTACCCTTTGCAAGTTCCTCAATGGGGCGTGATATGCCGAATATGCACTTGTAGTAGCACGGCACGCTTGACCACTCGTCAGCAGGGAAGTATCCTGGCGACGCAATGCGCCACATCTCCTTTCGAACGTTGCTGTAGATGCCATCGGCCCCGACGAGAATGTCTCCTTTGAATACCTTGCCTTTGTCTGTTGTAACCTGGACGCCACCATCCAGCTCTAGAACCGATACCACCTTCTGGCCAGGATGAATTGAGGCTTTTGATTTGAGGTTATCGTACAAAACCTGCAACAACATCTGCCTGTCGATGAAGATTGTGGGGTAGCCATGTCTGGTGAGTGTATAAGTTAGAAAACCTTTCTCTGGGACTCTTTTTCAAACTTACCTCTCAATCAAGTGATCTTGCACGCTGCTATGATGCTTGATCACTGAACCATTGGGGTATCGTACGTAGGTGTTGTTGAGTGGAATATCAACCAATGAAATGAGATCATCGGCGCATTCTAGCTGATCAAGGATTCGAAGGCCATTTGATTGAAGACCAATGCTTGCACCAACCTGCGGTGCGATTGTGTCGTGGGCCTCTAGTAGAATATACCGCATACCAGCTCTTTCCAGCATGTTGGCGAGCGAGAGGCCGGAAATACCTCCCCCCGCAATTATTACCGTCCGCTCGGATGTTTGTTTCATAATGGAGATTGAGCAATAAATTGAGATGATCACGTTCGTTGGTATTAGTCTTGCAGCTCGCTTCAGAGCTCTTATGTGATTGTCGAGGGCAGTGCTCGCAGGGGAAAAGCACCTCTACCACGGAGGTTACAGGAACCCGAATGCCGGTTATCGGCCTCTCGGGTTATCTTGGTAAACGAATGTCGAGCATAATAAGGGAGATTGCGTGGTCATTTCACTAGCGAAACGACTCAAATGTCAGTGCGGTGCAGTGCAGATCATTTCTTGACTCTCTCAAAAATCACCACTTAGCCTCGGTAGATCCACAGGGCATAGAGATTGTGGCCATTCAGAGAACAGCACTAATTTCCATCTACCGAGTGACGGCTATGGAGATCCCCATAACGTACGTAGTGCGCAGGGTCCTGGATAGTTGCTTCCCAGCCAATAGTCTACTCAGGCAAGGATCCAGCCCTGAAGCTGAAAATTGTATTCGCGTATACTCCATGGAAAGTCCGTGGATAAGAGGAAGTTGCGTGGACGTTTCTCTGAGTTCTTTATGCTGGTTTTAGCTCTCAGCTACAAGTCTCTGCTGTAAATAACGCATCTAGTTCCTCGTATCTCGTTTACTCGGAACTCTAAATATGCCATCCTAAAATAGACTAAGTTTCAGGCATACGACCTAGATTTGGTTCACAATTGCTTTAAGTTAAGGTTGACTATAATATAGTTTATTTTCTAAATATTCCAGCCTTTTCTCATATACCCGAATCGGTTCACCCTATCGCTTGCTTCTCTATCCCGTCTAGCAAGAACACCGAGCGCAAGGAATCGACTGGCTAATTACATGCATCCTCGTTGTAATTTGAATTTTTAGCTGTATAATTGAGGTCTTGCTAATGCCAGAGCTATGAAAGAAACAAAGCTACGTCACTCTAACACAACTACAATCTTCTTCCCAGACGTCTCGTTTCGCACCTCATCCAGCGCCTCAGAAATGGCTTCTAGACCAGAGCCTATCACGCGAGTTTCTGAAGGCAGAGAATACTCCCCAAGGTCCAGTGCCTCGGTCAGGTACTTCGATATCTTCCCGTCAGCATCCCACTCGATAATATCCGTACCGAACACAAACTTGCTGCGAACCCCGCTGCTTAGGACTTTGAGCTTTCTTGCCGAAGATAGCCAGAGATACTTTGCGACGAAGGGGACCATGGATAACTTGCTCGTTGGTGTTGATGAAGGCATGTCAAGGGTGACTTGGGCCACATTCCTGGTAGCGCCAGGAATCATCTTGATAATGTCAACACATTTTGACAGAGACCCTTGACCGATAGCTACAGCGCCTGCGCACTTTCTGTCCTTGAAACTAGCCACCAGATCATTTATGACGGACGAGCTGCGATAGTCGAAGACTGCAGATGCGCCGAGACTGCGCACGGTCTCCCAGTTCTTGGGCGACGCCGTAGCGATGACATCGTACCCAGCTGCGACTGCAAGTTGCACAGCGTTCTTCCCTACACTCGTGCCAGCTCCCCAAATCAGAACTGTCTCACCAGTACGATTGTGGTGGCTCATGATCTGCGGCATCTGGAGGCCTAGCTGATCCTTCTGGAACAACGCGCACGCAGCGGTGGCAGCAGTAAGGGGCAAGACGCTCGCATCAGCGCTCTTCATACCGGCAGTGACTTTGACCGCTAAGTGCTCTCTGATAATGACAAGCTGCTGGAAGGCGCTCTCATCAGGTCTTCGGCCGCGCTTATCCATACCGGCTGCCAGTCCCGCGATCCTATTGCCCTCTTTGAACCTAGTAACTCCAGGACCGGTCTTGATGACTTGGCCGGCGACGTCGTAACCAAGAATAAGGGGATACGTGAGCCACTCGAACATCATGTTGCCCATGGACTGTTTGACGGCATCGACTGGATTGATAGCAGCGGCTTCTGTTTTGACCAGTAGTTCGTTTGGCCCAGGTTCTGGAACGGGTGCAGATTTAACCTCGATCAGGGGACTGTTAGGGCTGGCAAGGTACGCGGCTGTGTTGGAGAATTCCATTGTCATAATAATAACTGGTGTTGACTGGAGATAAAGACAAGCTGAGAAGATAAATTGTATTTGACCCGGACCATGTTCCGGCTCCTGTGAGTCTTATATACTACGGATTTGATAGTCGATGACGAAAGTCAGCCAAGTCGATTTCGTGAGCATACGCTTATTTCTACGAATTCTGATACTATTCCCGCCACATAAATGCGAATCCGAGATACCACGCGCTGCTTTCTGCTTTGGGATAAGACCACGCCGCTTCCGGTGGGTTCAACATCAACTATTGGCTCAAGGTGCTCTATGGATCCTCTCTAGCCACGAAGCCGAGCCAATTAAAATACTGGATCGAAGATCAAGTTCGTTGTTGTGGGGATCTCACCTTACAGTGTAATCGACCATTACGGAGTACACTCATCGTTTTTCAGCGGGCTGGTCTCATAGAACCGCTTGGTACGTCGACGCATTTAATCTCTACGAAGTCAAGATGTTGTATCAATATTACAAAGTCACCATAGTCAATATCCGAGATATAGGGCTGAAACTAGCGCCAATAAAGATAGTTATGTAGAACTGGCTGGTATAGTCCTTCAATACCACCTCCCCTAAGGACATAGATAAGAACTGTTTTATTCCTCAATCTCAAGGCCTAACTTTTATCAAGGCCTGGAATTTCTTTTATGTCGAATGAGTTGTAATGTTGACTGTATATAGATAGCCGTTGGAGCGTAGCTGTAGGGGTTGATATAAGATCTTTAAAGTGGGCTGTATAAAGTCGGTTAGGCCCAGCTGAAGAGTAAGTAAGGCTTTCCAGCTGGCTTATATATAGTTAGGTTTGGGTTGTAATTAAGGTAGCTATTAATAATATTAATTAAGTTAAGTTTTACTGCCTGAGAGGTAATAAATGTTTAAATTCTAATAGACTTTAGAGATATTTAGATCTACTTTTTGAGGCTGATCTATAAACTAGAAAAATAATAATATAGATAGCTAATAGTCTTGCTCTAGCCTACCGCGAAGATAATAGAGGATGGTAGAAAGTCGACTGCTGAGTTCATAATTGCTTCGATACCGTGTTGGGTTTCATACGGTGCATTATAATGCTCGTCTGACAACAGTTGCCTAGGTGTCATTTCTTCGTCGGCCTCGAGCTTCAGCATTATGTTGATAGGCTCTGCGAGACACGATATCACGGGATATTTATAAGGTGGCTACTTAGCCTCTAAGGGGCATATCAGGTTGCCACGGTGACTCATGAAGCACAAGAATATCTTCGTGGTGGGAGAACTCAGAATTGATGGCGTAGATAAGAAAGCTTGTACCAAACCTATCTGCAACTGGACCTCGAAACATCGCTCCCACCGTCTAAGAAGTCACATGCCAGGCCATTCCAGTATGATATAAGGGGCCTATTCAACGCCATTTCAAGCCAGGATGAGCATTATAAACCGGTGTAGAACTCGAAAACAGACTGAGACACCTCATTATGAAGGAGTATTTAATCTAGAGGCTTCTTCATCTCCAAGCGCGATGAAATCCAACCCAATATTCGTCTTCTACGTGCGCTAACGGAAGTGGATGATTGGTTGTACTTCTCCAGGTTACTTAATCTATGCTTCAGATAAAAGTCGTATTCCTCGTGTACGTAAATTAATTTCACAGTTGATTCTTTTTTCTCTACTAAGCTGAAGGTTTAGCATGAAATCGGATAACAATTGCTAAGTTCCGTATGCTGATTTAAGCTCCCTGCCACAGGTCTCTGGAATAACAATTGCAATATCAAGCTACTACCAAAGTGCAATGCTGCCACAAAGGAAGGATAAGAATAATAATAATGGGGGTAAAATGCCGATTGACGTAGCCATTGAACGAAGTAGAACTGCTAGAATACCAACAGGCATTATAAAGCATAGGATGAAAACAATAAGAAATTCAAAGAATGTTGTATCACTTTTCAACTGATAATGAACAACTTGATAAATGAGAGAAAGGGTTAACACAACCTAAAGGTTTATAAGTCAATGATTGAGTTTCATAGTGGTTTCGCACTTACAAATCCCGCCATAGTGAGCCGCTGAGTAGAATCCATACCGATGCGTGAGTGGCCATCCTTCATCATAAGTTTCTGTATCTTAAACTTAGCCTCGAGTGCACAGGTATGTCGCAATCTTATAGGACCTCCCTTACCTTTCCTCTGGCATCTGCAATGTCTAGATGGCTTTGAATATCACGAAGCACACCAAGACTATTCCGAAGACGCTGTACCAATTCAGGAGCGCCAGGATTTCGATAGAAACTTCTCCATAGGGGATGCTCCGGCGCACCAGAAGAAGAAATTTGCAAGTGCTTGAACAGGAAGGTATCAAGTTTCTCCATAAGTGTAGAGTTCATGTGCGCGACGTATTCGAGAACATCTGGGTAGGTTGACCGGAAATCATTCTTCATCGGTAGTAATGCGAATGCGTCAGTTACACCGTTCATTCTCTCCTCCTGGTAAGCAAAGTCAGTCATTGATCTACTGGGCAACCAGGGACTACCTACAAAAAGCTTGATATTGGCCTCAAGAGTCAATTGGATGTCGCGATGACATTCGGTAATCTTCTCCAACGCCATGGCTAATTCGCTGAGAGCATATGCTCTAGGTGACATAGTTGTCTTGGTATCACTTGCATGATCCTTCGAACTGCTGCTTAACAGTATAGGATCGTCGGAGGACTCGCCGATGGTTGACGGTTCGTCAAGATCGTCACTCAGGCATGCTGCTGTCCAGTATCGTTCACTTATGCCAGTCACGATTATAGAGCATGTTGCCTCGCGTATGTAGGTCTTAGCTGGCTCGGAAGCTGCTTTTCCGTTCCGAGCTTCGCAGGTTTGATCCTGTTCGTAATGGAAGGAAAGGCTGACGTAGAATCGCAGAGCAGCTCTTCCATCAACAGATCTCTTGTCGAATTCATCTTGACTTGCAATAACGAAAAACGGCAAATTGAATGTTATTGTGAAAGTGTTTCCAAAGAAGGCCTATGGGACGTTGTGATGTTAGATTCTAAGCTTTGATTGAGAGATAATTGTTAGTTACTTACGTCTTGGGTAAAATCCATTATAATGCTTGGTTTTTTGGCGATGAAGTTGGAGAGGAGTTCCTGAAATCCTCTCATTGGAAGCCAAGATGCAGCCTTGCTAAGTGCCCTGACTCTGTAGGGATCAGGGTTCCAGATGTGGCTATATCTCAGTTAGTCTCGATTCTAGTATATTGAGTCTTGGAGATAGTTACAAGCACCGTGCTGTGTGAACTGTAGTATCGTGACTATCGGATGACATCCTCTAGTAGAATCATATTAGTGAGCAAGTGAATTGTGACATGGTTTTCTGGCCTGTATCATACCTTCTCCTTCAGTGTTTCCAAGAACTCACTTCCTCTGAGCCCTTTCTCTTTGCTCAACGGCTGTTCAACCCATAACTTGGGGTGTGGAGTATCATCCTTGTGGTCATTACAGAATTCGAGAACTTGGGGCTCCCTGGTCGTTTCTGATGAAGTGCCACGACTTGGTTGAAGTTCTGTTTGCTGGTGGTCCTCAGGCTTTGCTTCTGGGTTATGTAGCATAGATGTCACAGCTTCTGCGAACCTATGCTTAAACGTGTTGAATCTAGCAAAGAGCTGTCTGTCGATTTCCGGCGAAGTGGGATTGTGACTAAATCGATATCTCCACTCGTCAAAGCAGACTGAGGCCTCAGGGTTGTTATGAATGGACAATGCATTTTCTCTCTGGAAGCCCTTGAGGACGCTTGTCATTGGTTTATTGATTATGCCCCATTTACCGGTGTTGGGTATGCGGCTGGGCTCCGTCGAGTATCGCTCCAAGGGGATCGTTTCTGTGGTGAAGATGTTGACCAAGTTGTCCATTTTTGTGTTGAAGGAATCTCTTTGGTCGCTCAGCCTGATAGCTTCATCCACATCGAGCCGTATCTGGCATGTCCCCTTCTGACGGAATCTGACCTGAAGATCATTCAACACGCCCAAGATGGGAACCATGTACCAGATGTTCTGTTCAGGACACCCAAGCACGATATACCCAGCAAGCAATCCGGTCTGCCTGTCGAAAACGGCAGAGCCAGAAGTTCCTTTGGGAATACTTTTGTTAGACTCGATGCAAAATAGTGTGTGGAAATCCTTTGAGCCTGGAGATCGCAAGAGTGATGCTGCTGGGAACACCATGCCTTCGATATACCCTAGTGATGATGTAGCGATGATAATGGGCCGAGGCTCGTTTTTCTCTGCTAGGTCGAAGGCTTCGGATGTCTGTACTAGCTCTGCACTCTTGGACGAAGCGGCCCGCATCTCGAGATCCACGTTTGTGGGAATGAGAAGATAGTCCATTTCAGGGGAAACTTGGCATTGTGTCACTAAACACTGGTCGCCACTGAAGGATAAGGAATAATCCTGAACAATCAAATCTTCAAAGACTGGTTGTTCTGAGGGAGGCAGGATTAGCGGAGAAGACAGGCGGACTGTATCGACCGTGAACTCGTCGTTGATTGAAGTTGCCTCTCCGATGGCGATACTGCTATCTTCTGGTTGGATGGTGACCTCTCCAGCTGAATTGCCAGATCTAGAGTCGGAGATATTATTATCGGTGCTCTCATCGGTGCTATAATTGGTATCCTCATCGTTGGATGCTTCTGGTGTCATGTTGCGCTTCGCAGAGATATTCCAAGATGCAATATCTTCGTCAAAAGAACAGCGACTTGCATTTTCATCTTCATCATCATCCCAGTCGTCCCAGTCATCTTTGTTACTTGCAGCAGCCTCATCAATCTCTTTCTTATCAAAGTTAACAACATGTGCCACGGTGAGCTGGCAAGTCCTCCCATCGATGCAGATAAGAGGTCCCGCCGTGGCTGTTTGATACCGCCATTGTCCTTTTTCCGACACCTGACCAGCTCGGACTGACCGGCATAGATAACCATCAGCTATTCTAGATGGGTCGATGCAAACTGTCGTTTTGCATTTGTTTTCGTGCTTGTCCTCAGCCAGTAACGACCGTTCAAACTGTATGAATGAGGGTTCTTCATCATCATCCATAGTCTGTTGAGGCTCGCAAGCTGTTTCTGGCAGAGTCGCTTTGCTGATGACTTTGAACCGGTCGAGCGCTTCACCTGGCTGGAAGATGGGACAGCTACTTAGGAGATCACGGGTAAACTTGCGGATTCCGCAATCGCTGCACGACACAACGACAAATGTCTTTGCTTCGTCCTCCGTTGTCCCAACTCGATAAAGGCCAATCCAGAGGTTATGGCTAGACTCGGGAATACAGGAATGTCTCAGAAAGTTCTGGATATTGGGTCGGTACGAGTTGAATAGTGCAAGGTCTTCGCCGCGAGCCATCCAGACCTTTTGTTTACCAAAGAATGACTTGGGTTTAGACAAAATGCTGGAATAATCCATAACTTGGCAGGTAGAACTGACTTCGTGCCCGATGAAATCTGGGCCAATATCAGGAGTCGACTGATATCAGGAAGCCATAGAGATTGTGAGAGAATTGAACCCCGAGAATAGATCATAGAGGGTTTTCAAACATGGAGTGACAAAACGCCAGAGAATTTGCGGCGGAAAAAACAGTGGTTGGCTGGTTTCTGCTGACCACCACTCGCCCGGTTACAGTGCCAATTCATACCCAAGGCTGTTGGGCATCACTGAAGTGCATGAAAGTAGACAATCTCATCCAATAGTGGAGTGGTAAGACGCCACATTGTGATTTGTATAGCCATTGGGCGACAGTTACAAAGCCACAGAGGTATGATGTGCAATAAGGCAGACAGTAGCATTTCCCGTGTAATTTTCATACCGGCTTTGAATCAAAAATCACGAGTTGGCTTAGAGAACTGTTTATTGTGCTTGCCAAATACACAACAAAGAAAAGTTTTGTTTCATAATATCTATATCAACCATGTCCTTAGCATCAACGCTTCTCGGCACGTTGCCCGCTTCCTTTCAGTTGCTGAATGGTGACAAAGTGTCGAAACTCGACTTCAAGGCATACGATGCATACGTTGAGAGACAGCAGAAACTTTTCAGTGAACTGAGTTCATCGGCAGTTGACCCCCATGACACGATATTACTCGGAAAAGTGGCAGACCAGATCCGAAGACATAAACGGCGGGATCAAACCGCCCCCTACATATGCGCATTATCTGGGAACAGCGATATCAGCGCTTGTCAAGATACCTTGAATATTGTGACTCGGCTTATCCTGATGACTGAAGTGGGCAGTTTAGAGAAAGCTTCTGGGTTCATGCATCAAACCGGCCCCCGGCCGCTACCACTATGGGATGAGGACTCTCTGGATAGTCTCACCGATGCGGCGTTCCCCGTCTCGCGCCAACAGACATGCAGTGGAATGACGATGACACCGGATTTCTCTGCCTGGAGTCTTGAGAATGTTGGTGGGATCAAAATTGAGTTCACCGATAATCTTGCGGATCATTTACGCCTTACCAACAACAATACGCAACTCTATATATTTCATCACGTGGCGTTCCTTGAAGCTCAGAGACATAGGCAAGTATCGCAACTACATCCCGTTGCATGATCTAATTCCCTCAAGCATAAATCACCAAGCCCCGGTTCTTCCGCAAGGACTAGCCGAGGAAACCTTGAGGACTCTGGCGATAATGTTCCCCCAGTCCGATCACTGGGCAGTACTACGCTCCAACCGAAAGAAACAAGTATGGTTCGAAAGGCTCTGCACGAATTCAAGCCGAGTGATAGATCCTCAGCTAGCTTGGTGCGGAACTCCCAGCGGGGAAAGCAGATATCTCTCAAACTTTTGCTTTTGGAGAGATCGCTTACTGATTCTAAAGGAAGAGTTTGATCATTCGACTCCGGATTCGTTCTCTCAGTGGTGGCATGACCGACGGAATGGAGTGCAATGGCATAACTTTTGGGTTGCCATGGTGGTATTGGGGCTTACGGCTGTATTTGGACTGATACAGTGCATTCTTGCATCAATCCAGGTATACAAAGCATATCATCCTTACATAACACCGAATGCGGCATCATAAGAGCCGAGGCCTGGGTCTCTGGGTCACATAGAATGAAATCAATTCACTAGAAGTACATATCGAGCTGCACCTATTCTATAACAACATGGCCAATGGCATAACAATGGTCATTACAGCAACAGCAAACTCAAAAGACAGCTTAGTAACTCCACTGTCATAGCCGATATTTGATGAATCGTTCCCGAAACCCACTGTGCGCAGCCAGGTAGGTGTCTTGTCTTCAAGACTGAGGGAATCCGAGTGATATGGGTCGATTACCCCAGATACGCGAATTTGTATGAAGCCATGAGCACCGGGGTCGCTTGTTGTAGGTCCCTTCCAATCACTAATGTTAGGGTGCACGTATGGACTCGCGGAGAATACAGCATCCATAGTTAGGTTGGCTGTCTTGTCGTCGAACATGATGCTGATGTCGGGCCATCGAAAGTCCTCCCAGCCCTCTGCTTGCCAAGATCGATACTCCTGTATATCAACTGTATAGTCGCCGCTTAGCTCGGTGGTGTTGCATACCGGCATGGTGAGGTTAAGACTTGACGAATACAGTTTCGGCAGGTTGCGTTGAGGTAGCGCACTGAGGTTATAAGCTCCTGATTTAGTCTGGGTAGTGGTGAAGTTGAAGATATCAGGACCCTTTCCATTCTGGGGTCGCCAATACCCATCTGGGCTTGGACTGCATCAATGTTAGACTAGTCCGACTGGGTGATAGTAGTTAACTCACTCGACAGAATAAAGGGGAAATTGAAGGCCCCCAGGCTGAGATGAATATGTAAAATCAGTGCCCAGAGAGGATACATTGAACCCGGCGGAGGATTTCGGGATAAGCGTTAGCCAGAAGATAACAGAGTTGCTTCCAGCGTTCCATTTGCCTTTCTCGAGGATGCTCAGAATGGCGTCGTATTTAACGGTTTGGGTCGAGTTCTTGAGCTTCGGGCACAGATTGTCCGTGTAGTTGGGGCCGAATATGGTCTCATTCCATACATCTCCAAAGATAGGTTTCAGTTCTACTTCTGCTGTCGCGTTATAGTACCTATTGAGTCAATCATTTAGCCAAGTCGCCACACGTTTTTTTTACAGCATCAAGACTCACGATCCGACCCATTGATAAAAGTCACCGAGGCCAGTGACGTTGCGAGGGCGATAATTGGTCGAGTTGTCGTAGTTCTCGTCATCTTTCGCGAGGCATAGCGTCAGAAGATAGCAGAGCGCTATGTGCAGCTGTACTATTCGATTAAAGCCCAACATTTCTAATCATGACTTGTATGTAAGCTTGCGATGATGGATGCAGGAACAATGCGAGTTTTGTCTATCAGGTCAGATGCGCCAATGTGGTACGGTTCATCTCGCTTAGCCCATTCAGCCTGACTTTTATGCGTCTAATTGGTGCCAAGACGATATCAATCCACTCAACGGCCAAGTAGCCGGCTTGGCTGTCAGACAGTCACAACCAACAAGTCGGCCATATCATCTCAGGCAATAGGAGTAAAGAGAGGCAAGAAAACATGGGGTTTTTATCTTAAATAATAAAGAGACTTGTATAAAGTAAATAGAGCTTGGACTATTTCTTTTCGCACCTTATCTTATGGTAAAGTGCTTTTTCGCCCAGGGAACTACCGTCACTTACAAGGCCTTGTGCATTGCGACCCAGAGCTCGTTTTGAGGTCATTTTTATCCTGTTGAATTATGTGAAGATCGCTTGACCCTGAATGAAAGAGGCTCGATATAAAATTTAAATATGGAGTGTTGCGAAAAGAGGCTTTTTCCTCAACGTAACTAGAAACATCTCAAAGTAACACAAAACAAGAAAACAAGGTGTCATACACGACGCCCAAAGAACACGGCAAACTTAATACAAAGTCAACACATCATACAGCTGCTGCCACCAACTTTGATAGATATTGAAATGAACAAGTGGCCTTATTACACAAGCAGACATTCCTATATAAAAAGCAGATTCGCCCAGGCCAACTTGTTCCACAATGTTCCAACCTTTACTACATCCTGCGCTGCATCGGCCCATCACTAGTCACCATGAGGTTCGACGTCGAACGCGATGTCAGCAGCCTGATGATGCGCCAGCTCAGCTTACCTGGCGCCAACAACTTCGGCAGAGAAAGCAACCAGCAACGATGCCTTCTTCTCGACACGGTCATGCAAGGTCGGCCCAGATCATCGAGCTGCGAGCTTCTGCAGCTCCCCGCCGAGATCCTCGCTGAGATCGTCGACCTGCTAAGCGACGACAGGACAGCGCTGCAGTCCCTTGCGCTAGTCAACAGTGACTGTCAGCAACTTGCGCGCTGCGGTCAATTCGCCGAGGTTAACTTCGACTACAGCCTTGGAGCAAAGCAACTTGCTTCCCATCTTGTGGAGGACAAGCTTACCAAACCCGGGATTGGCGCTTGTATCCGCAGAGTCACGTTTGCGTCTCATCCGCAACATGTCGCACACGCTCACCCCGAGCTGTATGAGGCTTTTTGGGACGAGGACACTCCACCAGTCACCTACGAGCAAAAACAGGTTCTCTTTGATGAGGCGTGTAAGGAGTATGAGGCGTCGCGAGCTGTTGCAGTCGAGGCCATTTCATCATTGCCAAACCTTGAAACTCTCAGTTGCATGGATAGATATTCTTTGGATAAGAACTTTTTCGAAAAAATGACACGCTGCTCGGCTCAACACATCGAGCTGGACAGGCTCGCGATCGATGACGCGTGGTCTCTAACGCCACCTATGACACCCTCGACCTGGCCGCTCAGGTCACTGAAGCTCGATGTTAGTATGGCGCTGGATAAAATGATGGAGATTGAAGGGAAAGGCCAGGCCAGGGCGCATCACATGACTCCCTTTTTCTCGAGCTTGTTCCATCTCTGCTCACCTACCCTCGAGTCTCTGATCTGGACCTCTTTGAATTTGAAAGGAGATGGCGGTTTCCTTGTTTCTATCGGGGAGACGGCCGTGTCATTTCCTCGCCTGAGATACTTGAGGCTCCAATTCGTCAAACTCGACAGCGTTGCTATTTCATCTTTTCTCGCAGCGCCTCTCAGGTCCCTTGACTTGGACGACAGGGTATTAAACAACCCTTCGACCTTTGCATGCGAGCCTTTACGAGATCTTGAAGACTTTGTTGTTTCTAATCCGCCGCAAAAGACTTCGGTCTGTCGGCGCATCGCAAAGTTCATCTCGCAGCACACAGGATTGCGTAGACTATATCTACACGAGACCTCGTTGGCGATGGGGGGTACACCGTATCTCGATGACATTATCCTCCCTATACTCAGCAGCCTCGATCTCAGTAACCTCCGATCTTTACACCTAGCATGGGGAGAAGCTAAAATCTCCGAAAAGTCCCTCCGAAAAGTCGGGCGACTTGTTTCTCTGGAGCACCTGAGTCTCAGTGCCGGGAGGAGTCACGCGGGGCACCACTACTGGCTCGTAGATCACGACAAGCTCCGTCGCCATCTCAGAAAGCTCCGAGGACTCACCAAGCTGGCATTGGTCAGCGACACGTATCCCGTGGCTGTCCCCGGAGTCCCTCCCATGCACTACTACCAGCTCCAAATAGTGGCACCCGACGCGAGGCAGGATGCACTAGCGAGGCGAGAGCTTGATGTGGAGGAAGACGGTCTGGGGCGGATTACCATGGAGATGATGTGGGAGAGGGTCCATCGAAACCGGATGCTTGCGCAGGCTGAAAAGTACGCTGCTCTCTTTCCGAAACTTGAGTGGATGTTTTGTGGGCAGCGGCCGATGGGGTTTGTCAAGACACCTGAGGGACAATGTGAACTTCGAAAAGCAGTGCCTTTGACTAAGGAGAGGGATGAATGTCGTACATATCGAGAGACAATTTTTAAAGGCTCTAAATAGATGGGCAGTGACTTTACTGCAACTATCAGCTGATATGAACTATAAACTAACTGGCCTCTGTTCGGCAGCCCAATCACGGTCTGCTCAACATAGCACATCTCCTCTCTATTTTAGGTATACAGTTTGTTTTTTAACACGAAGTGTTAAAGTGACATCCGGCAAGAATTTTACGGTACTCTTTTCAGCGTTACCATTCTATTTGATGTTGAACAAGTTGCTTTGAGGTTGTCAAGCAAAGAAAGAGTCTGCCTTCTTAAGATCCCGCCACCAGCATTGGAATCCTGTGGCTACCCTAGAAGAGCGTGTTCTTTTGCTGAAAGAAGAATTAGCCACAAACCTTTCTGGTACCTGTAATTCTGCCAGAGCATATGCCCCATCTCGCGCACGAAAAGAAGAAGAAAAAGAAGAAGAAGCTATACTCGCTATTGGAGATTTACGATTGACCTTACGTGATTGAGATAAGCGATAAGATAAGATAAGAGCTGATCCGTTGGAGTTACGAAAGAGACTGAAAGACGTCAATTTTATTCGGCTCTAGCTCTTGAAGAGTTTGCATTGAAATCCTTAACGCCACTCGGGGTTTTATGCTCATGTGCAAGCCTCTTCAATTGAGATAACGAACCCAGTCTATGCTGCACTATCAAGGGGAGACAAGAAAACTTAGGGCCTCAATCCTAAATAACAACAAGACCTAGGCAAACTTAGGTGAGACTTTACTTGCCTTGAGAGGAGTTAATTTTGACATCTCAACATAGGGTCTGAAGTTTCCTTACTCTCTAAGGACTATCTCCAGACATTCACAGGCATTCATAGTTCTCGGCGCGACATCTCGATACAAGATAGCTTCAGAATACGATATCGAACCCCGAATCTCCCATCAATTTAGCACATGGGGAATTCAAAATCACAGACCCACGGGTTCAATCTCACAGAACCCACCAGCAAGATCCTTCGACAATTTTGAGCTATGATTTGCTACCAAAGGATCCAATCGCTAGCGCGAGCTATACGCCGAGGCTAGAACCCTGCTCTGGACCAGGTAGACTGTTCCAGCAGTTGTACCGAAATCTTGGTACCCAAGGAGTCGATCAGTGGATTGAGGGATCCATGCTGAAGATTCTGGGCCGCGAGATCTGCTACGAAAAGAGGGGAGGAGTATGTATTGTATGTCACTGCCCCTCCAAGGTCGAGATTTCTAGTTGGGTCGGGGCATTAGTTCAAGAGACTATCGCATAGTCTGCTATGCAAAGAGTCATCTCAGACTACAGAGATAACGCAAGCGTGCAAAGTCACATGCCGATCAAATCCGCCCATCTGCCGACGATTCGCGATGCAACACCAACAAGCTTCATCTGCTATCGCTGATCACCTCCGGTTACACACGTTCCCGAACGTTGGGTCCCAAGATCGCCCAAGCTGCACAGAAGTCCGGGGCAGTACGGAAGTCAAAGCGCAACAAGGGTCTCCTGCGAGATTTACTTCTCGAGAGGCGAAAAAAAGTTGAGGAGAGACTAAACGGAGGCTAGCGGAGTTTCGCATCTCCCCGGTGGACACTAATGTATCTATCTAGATGTTAGTGCAAACTCTGTTGTTGCGAAGAGCCACGAGATGGAATGTCTGCCACGTTTTATCTCAAGGGAGAAGGTTGTGAAGCCAGCCCTATGAAATGGAAGGAGAAGGGTTGGTATAAATTGCTTCTGCCACGATTTTGTGACCGTTTATTTTGTGGGAGTTTTGTATGTTTTGGAGGCTGAGTGGAGGGGAATTATGAGCCATGCACTAGACTGCCGGAGGTTACACTATATCGACAATGACGAGTCATGCGGGATCCATTTGCATCGCGCCGCAAGATTAGATGAGGGCGACTAAACACCAAGAGCGCTACTGTATACGATGAATAATGTCCTTTTCCCGGCATCAATTCTGGTCTCAAGAGCAACTGACTCAATGGCGCTGAATACACGTGGGCATTGTGTTCAGACTGACTCTCTTGGTCCAAATTGCCGAGCAGAACCGGATTTGCCGACGGGGCAGAGGTCTGTAAAGATGTCACCGAAAGACCACAGTCAACGTCGCATATGCGATCGCATTGAAGCACGCAATTTCTTCATGTTATCAACGGCATCAAACACGGCAAGCCACAATCTTGATCAACCGTTACAGCTTTGACTCGCCATGATCTCTCTAGACGCCGTGATTCTTCGGTTCGCGCCAAGCGTACCGTTCTCACTACCCGGCATCCTCGGCAATTCCTCCACCGAGATCCAAACCGATACTATGCCTAGCAATGCTTTATCAAGTTAGACGATCAATCTCACCAAAGCACAGGGGCTCGATGTTGAGTCGTGCCGAAAAACAAGGCAGAAATTCCAATTACTAAACAAATGCCAGGTCCCAAGGCGCCGGCGTGTTAGCGCCGTCTCATAAAATTATAGCGTTGGCATGCAAGTGTGAATGCGTGAACGTATATTCTATTCTCGGAATAAATGCAATTTGCGTGTGCTTTGATCTTGTGGAATGCTTGGCTGAATCAAACCGTTGGGCGAACAGACGGTGGGAAGATCTGCAGCGGGACATCGCGGGCGTTATTCGAATCTTGATCATAAATGACTGGAAAGAGATACCAAGACACTAGAAGGCCAGCCTAAAATAAGGGGCGACTGAAGAAGGATCCAACGATTTTCCGTGATCTGCAGCGGCGGAGTTGGAGTAAGCTTAGCGGGGAGCCACAATGACTCGGTCAATTTTACACCGATGAACCTCGGGGGATTGGAGCCCAATGCGATAAGCAAGGCGGGTGATTTGCGTACATCTGAGTTTGTGAGCTTTGATGAGCAAGTGTTTGGGCCTGAAACGAGTGGTGATATGCTTTTCTCAATGTGACGCTTGGACTGCTGGAATCAAGAGGCTCTTCCATCTGGGGTACAGCAACATCTCGCAGATACCCTCACGGCTCAAAGACACTATATCTTATTATTCATGCAAACACTCTTGGCACCCGATCTTTCCACTGAAGCCAGGACAAGCTATTCCCATGATTCAGGGGCCATCCATGAGCTTACGTTCCTAGCAGTTTGTCCATCTCATCTGGTCTCCCCTAGCTTCGCAAACTAGTCTCGGGGAGACAGAAATACGAGACACCTTTCTCGACCACTCACAGTACACCATGATGAAACCAGGTTTGCTCATCCTTCTTCTATCCCCCGGCGACGTGTTCGGCATCTAACTAGCCTGGCCCGGCCACTTCAGCCTCCCATGGCGATCGGCAGTACTTCTAGCTAGGAACTAAAAACAGGGGGCTTTTCCTTACTACCGAGACTACTGCAGACTCTGCATGCCTGTTTCTTAAATCCAAGCAAGGAGCCTGTTTGCTTTTTCTCCCCCGTTTACCACATTCCCTTTTCAGCTGTTTGCATTCCGTTTACAGCAGCTGTGTATCTTGCTTTTTCTTTTCTTTCTCGATAAGGCTGGCGTCAAGATGACGGGAAGAGGCTTCCTCGTGCCTGACAACTATGTCGACGATCTTCCCAATGAGACCGACATGAACATCGCCTCCATCGCCTGGGGCTTGTCGCTGGGCATCACGCTCTTCAACATTGCAAAGGCGATTCGACAGACGAAATCTGCATGGCGTCGAAGGAAGAGGATCACCAGTTACATCGCGTTGATTTGGGCCGAGATCATCTCGAGTTTTATCTTGGGTGTTATGTGCTGGTTTTATCTGAGGGGTGATATCGAGCCGAGCATGCAGTTCTTCTTCTTCATCAGTAAGATCACCAATATCAGGAGAGATGGAGTATTGTCTAACGGATGTAGTTGTCTGGTGGTCAACTCAGGTCCAGTGTCTTATCCAAATCATCATCAACCGAGTTTCGCTGTTGATGGTTGTTCGATCCAACGGCACAAAGCTCAAGTGGCTCTGCTTCCTTATTCTGCTCGCCGTCAACATCAGCGTGTTCTGCATCTGGGTCCCCGCTCGACTGCAGATCAGCGAGACTTATATTCACCTTAACAACATCTGGGATCGATGTGAGAAGGTCATTTTCGCCATCATGGATGCTGTCCTCAACTTTTACTTCATCTATGTTGTCAAGAAGCGACTCGTTGCGAATGGTCTGCAGAAGTATACTCGTCTGTATCAGATGAACATGTTTTTGTGTGCTATTTCCATTGCTTTGGATGTACTCCTCATCTGCATGATGTCTCTGCCCAATGGTTTTGTGTAAGTCCATCACCAACCAAGAGTGTTTGCATGTTCTAACTCTCCCCAGTTACATTCAGTTCCATCCCCTCGTCTACCTTCTCAAGCTTCACATTGAGATGAACATGGCCGATCTTATCGGAAAGGTCGTTCGCGCCGGCAACAACGAACAACGTGGCGGCCACGACTACTCTTCACGATCACGAACGACCGGTGTATCACGACCTCAAGGCACACGATTCGGCCAGACTCTGGCCAGCGCTCATCACCGAACACATATTGAGCTCGGCGAGGACGATGAGTATGAGCTTAAGGAGCGTGAGAAGATCGAGGGTATCAAGAAGACTGTCGTCACGCAGATTGTGCATCAGGATCAGCAGCAGCAGGATGATGATGACTCTACTGCCGAGGAACACAACGATCGTGCTGTCAGTGAGGCGAGCTCGACCAAGCATTTGCATCAGCGGAATTATAGCGGTGCCTAGAATAGACGCATCAGGTAGAGGATTGATACACGGAATGGGATATACCCAATAGAATATTTATATAGATTTTTTTTAATGTATAATGAATGGCCCAAGGCTTGTTGATCTTCACGTCTGTTCACTCTAGAGTGATGTCTCGTGATTCCTCGATATGATGCATTTGTGAGCAGTTGTGCTGTTGATACCTCTGAACCATGACTCTTGATGAAGAAAAAGGTCAATCTGGACTCTGTTAGATTTTACACTTAATGACCTCTGCTGAAGTAAGCGTAGCATCTGAAAGGTTCGGCGAACGATTCAAGCCACCTTCATCAACAAATTGCAGCTAATCTAGTCAAACGTCGTAGAACTCTAGGCATCCAGACTTAAAACTGTCTAACTAAAACAGGGCCTACCCTCCATCATGACTCTCGCCGCGCGTCCCGTGATTTTAGCACTGGACTAAAAGGTCTAAGCTATTTTCTCCCGGACAAAGCCCCATTGAGCTTGCGTGCTTATTGGTCGGGCTTACGACGTACGCCCAATACGCTGGGATACGCTTGCTGACATGCGCCGGGGTGTGCGATTGGTCGATTGGGATTATTTGTCAATTGAGATTAGTGTTGCAGCCGTAAATGAAGATATCGCCAACTGAGGCTATGCTGGAGGCATTGTCGCATACGCAGGTTTGCGCAAGGTTGAAAATGTCTATGCTTGTCGAAGCGATGTAGAAATGAAGATGTTTCCTATAAAGGTTTGGGATAGCATCATTTTCAATCGACAGTCTCTACATCTCACCATTACCTCTCAAGACACCACGACTCGAACCGTTTCATCTTGACTACTACACAATCACACTTAATAAACTTCAACCAAGCAATATAATAACCAATAAAAATATGGGCCTTTTCAAGACTGCCGACCTTGGTGAGGAATGTGAAAAGAGTGCTCGCATCCTCAAAAGTTTCGTCGGTACTTGTTATCAAACTCTCTTCCTTATCTCCATCATCTAACAAACTGCAGACAAGAACAAAATCCCCTCCAACGTCATCAGCAACGCCAAAGGCCTCGCTATCTTCACCGGCTTCAGAGCAGGAATGTACTTCGCAGGCGCAGGCGGATCAGGCGTTGTCATCGCTCGCCTCCCCGACGGATCATGGTCATCACCCTCTGCCTTCTCCGTCCGCAGCGGCAGTGTCGGTCTCGTCTACGGCATAGACGTCTACGACTGCATCTGTGTCCTCAACACCCAAGACGCAGTCGACGCTTATAGAACATCCGAAGTTAATCTTGGAGGCGCAGTCGCTCTTGCAGCGGGACCGCTCGGTGGAAACGTCAATGTGGGAGAAGTCAAGCCTGTGTGGACATACACCAAGTCTCGTGG
Source organism: Fusarium nisikadoi (assembly GCA_013623555.1). NCBI lineage: Eukaryota > Fungi > Ascomycota > Sordariomycetes > Hypocreales > Nectriaceae > Fusarium > Fusarium nisikadoi. The sequence continues at coordinate 182,680 of JABFFB010000074.1, forward strand.
TATTTATGGCGGTTTGACTGTTGATGGGACGGTCATCAAGGAGAAGCGTGATGTCAATGCGGAGTTTTATGGGGCAGAGGTTTCGTCGGCGCAGATTCTTGAGGGCAAGGTCAATGGGGGTTGGTCACCGAGAATTGTTGAACTATTGGAGGTTGTTAAGACGGCGGAGGGGAAGAGTGCTGATAAGAGCGTTTTGCAGGGGATTAGTAGTGATCCTACTCCTGGTGACTTGACGGAATAGGATACGGGAGATGGCTGGGGTGGCGTCCGGATCGGTTCTTCTTTTGGGAGACGCGGAGAATTACTGCTTTGCATATAGACATGAATTGAATACTTGAAACCCTCGTCACCTCCATAATAAACTATATCATGCGATATCTGACTGTTATTTCAAATGAGGTCCACGTAGTATAGAAAACCTCTCTTCCTGCCTTGAGCTTTTGCTCCGACAGACTTTTCATCAACTTAACCAGATACCCTAGAGTGACAACTTAGATGTAGATTACACTGTCACCGCGAATGATGAGCCGTGAGCATATCTGTGCAAGGAAAGATGGAGAGACAGATCATGTGCAATTTGGGATATCATTTATCACTAATCAACTGCACCTTTATGCATAAATGTCACCCATATCTGCAAGCAGCAGTAATAAATACAACGCTCTCCGCATTCTTGATTATGCGTGGTGCAGGGTGAGCTGGCGGTAAAGTCAGGCATTTGTCCTTGTGACCTTATCATTACGACCATCATGCAAACATGAGCAATTCCTCAGTAGGAGGCCAGATAAGACAATTTAATTCATTTTATCTAGTTTCTTAATCCGATAAGGTGTTTGACATTGTAGACCAAGATCGCCTTCATGATTACTGAGAAAGTCAAAGTGGCAAGATACGCTATGGTCAGCATCAGCGACTCTATCAAGCAATCTACAGAGCAATGCGACTCTGTGGTCAGCTCAATGTATCCCAACAAGTTACCCAGCACAATGAAACACATGTAATTCATTTCTTCATAACACATTCCCAATCCCAACAATCCCCCAGCCCCAATAATAACACGGGCGTTGCCGGAGCAGAAAAGCCCCCCGGGACACGCGGAACGACGTTGCGATTGTGTAAATCAATGCATCCATGAAACCACAAGACCTCAAGACCTTTCGCGATATCCATTCCTCGCCGCGTTTCCCCAGAGTTTCACCACAAGACGCCCGCCGCGTCGCCGCACGACTTATCAATCTGCGGGCCGCACCACGCCGCAGCGGCGGAAATGTGGACTATCAGGCGACTTACGCCGCCACGGACATTTTCGGTAAGGCCTCTCCGGCAATTCTCCGTGCATGGTAGATCTTGGTGCCTTGTTCCCATTGGCTGGGGTGTATGTGAAACGGTACGGTATACATCATGGTGCAGATATCATGAAGCTCGTGCAGATACGGGAGAGCTCGGTGACTCGGACTGTGACGCTGGATGAGATAGAGTGTCGGTGCTTTGTATATTTGTACTGATTGTCATTGTGGTATAAATATGATGGTGTCTCGCTCAAGTTTGGTCTCACTCATCACCTCACAGAACATCATCACAAACACCATTCTCATCAACAACCATCTTAACAACCTTCATCATGGTTATCACCAAGTACAAGGCCGCCGCAGTCACCTCCGAGCCCGGAGTAAGCTTCAACACCTTCAAACCCCAAACATAACTGACAGTATCTAGTGGTTCGATCTTGAGGGTGGTGTTCGCAAGACCATCGACTTCATCAACGAGGCCGGCCAAGCTGGATGCAAGCTCGTTGCCTTCCCCGAAGTTTGTAAGTCATCTCCCATCCATCCCCTCAACCTCATTGCTAACACCTCCAGGGATTCCTGGATATCCCTACTGGATGTGGAAGGTCACCTACCTCCAGTCCCTTCCCATGCTGAAGCGTTACCGCGAGAACTCCATGGCTGTCGACTCTGAGGAGATGCGCCGCATCCGACGCGCAGCCCGCGACAACCAGATCTTCGTCTCCCTCGGCTTCTCTGAGATTGACCACGCAACTCTCTACCTCTCTCAGGTCCTCATCGGCCCCGATGGTTCCGTCATCAACCACCGCCGCAAGATCAAGCCTACTCACGTTGAGAAGCTTGTCTACGGCGATGGCTCCGGCGACACCTTCATGGCCGTCAGCGAGACTGAGATCGGCCGTGTTGGACAGCTCAACTGCTGGGAGAACATGAACCCCTTCCTCAAGTCTCTCAACGTCTCTGCCGGTGAGCAGGTCCACATCGCCGCTTGGCCCGTCTATCCCGGAAAGGAGCGCCAGGTTTCCCCCGATCCCGCTACCAACTACGCCGATCCCGCTTCTGACTTGGTCACTCCCGAGTATGCCATCGAGACTGGTACCTGGACCCTCGCTCCTTTCCAGCGCCTGTCTGTTGAGGGTCTCAAGATCAACACTCCCGAGGGTGTTGAGCCAGAGACTGATCCCTCTGTCTACAACGGCCATGCTCGTATCTACCGCCCTGACGGTAGCCTTGTCGTCAAGCCCGAGAAGGACTTTGACGGTCTCCTGTTTGTTGACATTGATCTCAACGAGACTCACCTCACCAAGGTCCTTGCCGACTTTGCTGGCCACTACATGCGCCCTGACCTGATCCGCCTTCTGGTTGATACTCGCCGCAAGGAGCTCATCACCGAGGCTGATGCCAATGGCTCTATTGCTACTTACACCACTCGTCAGCGCCTTGGACTTGACAAGCCTCTTGATGACAAGAAGGGTGAGCAGGAGACTCCCGAGATCGTCTAAGCTGGGAGTGAGCTGGACAATGACATCTCAGCTGAGATAGCCCCCTCTCTATGAAGGTCGGATGTAAGATAGAATGTGTTGTACATAAATTGAAAATACGGAACGGGTTTGATCTCATTTCAATCGTTTATCAAATGTCTTGCACATAAAGTGAATCGATGAAAAACAGTTATGATTAATTCTAGTTGATGAGACAAACGAAGTTCTACTTATTTAAACCATCATCTCAACACAAAGCGCCGCGCCATCAGTGAACAAAACTTCAGGCTCTGCCATCTATATGCTTGTAGGAACAATGTATTTCTCGAACGACGTTGGCCCTACGGTCTGCCGGTTCCATTATATTTGGTGGTTAATTGCGAAGGTTGCCATTGACATTACGACAACTGGCTTAAGGAATTGCTATCAGGCTAGTATAAGGCGGCAAATGTTGGTTCATATACGCTTACAATCGTTCTTCAACAGCTATACCAGCATACATCATCTTTACTTGGCCCAGTGCAGCCTCCTTTGGGACAACCCTCAGAACACTTGTGAGGAATGGTATAGAGGCATAAGGTAGCCTCCACTATGTGGAAGGCAGCAGCAAGAAAAATGAAAAGAGTAGCCAATGTGGGATTTGCTTGGGTAGATACATGTTGTTTATGTGGAGTAATACCACCAAGTCTGTATCCATAACTATCTATAACTTAGAGTCTTGGACCTTAGTCCAGGCTGTTAATAATAAGAGAGTAAGGAGCAAGGTTTAAGTAACTAGGGAAGTTACTAGCTATATATTAGCCTTCGAGCTTACACTATGGATGACGAGGGTATAGTAAACTAGAGTACACTAGAGATGGCAAAAGAGGCGATAGACATGGACAAATGATGATATTTTGAGAAGAGGATTAGACCATATGTTGATAATGTCATTTCTCGAGCCTAAATGATATCCAATAAGATCAGGCCGCGTGGCCTAATGGCTAAGGCGCTAGATTTCGGTCCTCAGCAACTGATCCCTCTAGAGATTCCAGGTTCGACTCCTGGCGTGGTCGATTGACACAGCTGGTTAATTCTTTTTGATATTTGCTCTGATTTTTAAGTATATGTCTGATGACATTTTTATCAACAGTGAATTTCAATCAAACTTATAAGATCACATAGGTAAAGCCTTCTTTACAACATTAAATTTTTATATATTTAGCTTTGTAAATGCCTATCCTCCCTTAATAACAAACTCCACTTTCTTCGGAATGCAGCCTTCGTCATGACGCGGCATATGTAGTGTCAGAAAGTTGCATTGGGCCTTAGACATGTCTTGGAGTCAATTAACTTAAGTCACAGCCATGCCCTGCTCACAAGCCATTCTCCATGAACTCTATTTCCTCTGGCTTGTTCTCGCCGCGATGAGATCTGTTATTTTCATCATAGCGTGCTCCACATACTTAGTTTCTGCTCGTTACATCCAGGTCAGCGATGACATTAGAACTTGCCACAACCGAACCCATGCGCGAAGAGATGCACGCGCCGCAGGGTGCATAAACGTCAGCAATTACGATATCAGCGGAACACTATGCAATCCATTCGGTTGCGATTGCGACTGGGGATGCATCGAAAGTGATGGGCTCTATGATACATGGAGATCGCATAAATGCCCCAACAGAGTAGGAGTAAGTAATTCTCTTGGAAATTGATCACTGCTGGGAGGTTTCTGACATGAAATTACTGCAGAGCGATGTGTGTAGTGAAGACTAGGTCTTCATCATCAAGATTTAGCGGAAATGGAATGAGTCAGTGGCACCTGTTATTTGTCTCTCACATGGAACGCTACCAGACGCCATTGGGCATGCTGACTGTGGAGGTGGAGCCACACATGGATATTAGCGGAAATTAACCTTAGAAAGAGGGATAGTCTAAGATTGACATGAAACGATGACCGTCATCATCTTTCGATTTGTCTCATGGAGGCTTAAAATTAAAACAAGACCTCTCCTCCCAATATACTCCCGCCAGTCTTTGGAATCTTCAGTATACCATGTCCAACAAGATCCTGAGCTAGCTTTGGTATGAGGCCATCGCACCCTCTCGCCACCATGATATTTACGCTGACAGGCAAGCTCTCATTGCGGTTGGTGATATTGCTGAAAGACGACACTTGCCCAATCGGATAGACACTATCCGGTGTTTCGCTAAAGATGGAAATCCTGCTCAATGACCATCCAAGAGGAACACGCGGAGGATCCAGATAGACATCACGGCGGCTAAATATTCCGGGGCCCTGGGTGTACAGCAAGATCCTAGAAGAGCATCTTTGAGAGTCCTTGTCTTTCGGAAGCACGTTGTGGTTGAACCAGTCCATGAAGATAGTTTTGTTGCGGGTCGCGTCGTCGAGGATGGTGTCTGGCTGGCTCTCACCCCATGCCCATCGCACGCTGGGTGCTGGATCTACGTAGGGCCTGCGGCCATCGTAAGCGGCTATAGGAGCCATCAAAATTAGTTCATGAAACTCCCGTTTTCCGCATTCTCACTTACCAGCGTAGTCTCTAAAGAATGGCTCTTTCACTAAAGCAATCTGCTGCTTGGTGATGAGAGCAGCATAGGTAGTGTTCAGTAATTCCGTCAATGGAGTGTCTCGAACGGAACTTGGACCGGTTGAAGACCACTGCTGACTGATGTTGTACTCGGTAACATTAGTAGTGAGAAAATCAGCAAGATCGTTGGCGAATTGGTGCAGCATTGCGCCCTGTGGAGTATCGTTGGCCGGAAATCCCGCAGTGAAAATCGTCCGCGGATACTTGACACTCTCTTCTGCAAAATCGGTGTAGTTTTCTTTATACATGGCCGCTTGAGCTGCTTCCCAGATCTCCGGATCACGAGCCAGGAAACCCGCTGTGTCCATCTTCGGCGAGAGAGGCATCACGTTGTCCAGACTGACAAGGCCGTGGGTAGGTCTGTTGCCAAAGACACCTGAAACTCCAGCAGGTCCACGTATTGAGCCTCCCGTGTCACTCCCAACAGCAAGGTCCAGCCACGGATAAGACGCTACAGACGCCCCCGCACCCGACGAGGATGAGGATGGACCCTGGTACCCGTCGCCGCGCGGGTTGAACGGCGCAAGGTACGAGACCCAATCTGCCGTTGGATTCTCCCCATTCGCGAACTGGGAGAGCTTCTGTGTCCCGACAACGACGGCTCCAGCGTCGATGAGGTTCTGAATAGCTGGTGCTGTCTTGTTGGCCGCGGGATAAAGATTATACCAAGCGCGGTTGCCTCGAGAGCTCTTTACTCCGTTGAGGTCGTAGAGGTCTTTGACTCCTACTCGAACGCCTGCTAGAGGCTTCTCCTTGGTGCGAGTGAAGTACAAGCGCGAGGGCACTCCTATGGTGAGAGAACTGCTACCAGGAGCGTGCGCCGAGAGAGTCTGAAAGGTTCCGTCTGGGTACTGGAGAAGAGATTCCAGAAAGCTACCAGAGAAGTCATCATAGAGCCGATACACTTGATGGAGACTTCCTCTGTATGGGTCTAAGAAATAGGGCCCTGAAGGGATTGCAGGAGCTTTGTCCCAGCAAGACACGACCGATCGAATGCCCGCGACGAAGTTCTTCGTTGTTGGTTTACAGCGAGGCGATTTCAAAAGCACTACCATTTCGGAGAAAGCAGGCTGCCACACGTCGTCCTTTTGCGCCCAGCTTTTGAACAGGTTTGAGAGATCATCTCGGGCGGTGTTGTCACCAACGATGGTAATTGGCACATATCCTAAAGACTTTGTAGCGATGGTAGATGGAATGAGCTTGGCTGGCAAGGTTCCTTGGAGCGACGGCGATAAGAAATAGTTTGTCCCGTTCAAGGTCAACGATATGCCATCAGGGCGGAGAAGCTCTGCCACTGCTGGGAGGGCTAGGCTTAGTAACACGACAAACCGCATGATGAACAATAAATATCTCCAAAAGATCGCAATGGCGCTGAGAACGAATATGTGAAGTTGTGAAATGGAACTCCAATTCTTATAGGACAGATAGATAGTCGGCCAAATATATGCCGAGTAAACCAGGACCTTGATAGCTATTTTCCATGGCGGGGATATCGGATCAATACTACCGTTTGTTTCTATTACATAAGTTCGAGCGATGCTACTGTAAGATGGCAGATCTTGTCCTTATTGAGTACTCTTTTGATAAGGTTGCATATTGGCATTGAACTAGCTTCAATTGAGCCATTAATTTGAGATAAGAGGACTACTGCAAAAGGCAAGCATATGCATAGCTTCATCGTATAGTGTATCTTGAACTGGGTCTTATTACAACTGGTTGTGCGCTACATGTAGTATGGCCGCGCGAAAGTACAGGCAACATCAAAACCTCATTCTCCCAGCTGCAATACACCAAATCCTTACAAGAAGCTGACTCTTGCATGCCCAAGACTACCAATTTAAGCACGGTCCGGCTTCGATCCATCGAAGGGGTACTTCAGAACGCTAATGCTGTTGGAGTAGTTCGACAGATCGGGGTTAAGCTGAGCCTAAAGTTGCCAATTAGCGCCGTACAGAAGAAAGAATACAGAAAACATACCAGGTTAACAGGGCACGTCGCCTCCTTAGCCCCATATCTCGTAATCTTAGGCTTCTTATCCGTGGTCTTGATGAGAACCTGCTGCGAACTAGCCAGCGACGGGTCACCGAGGAGGTAGTTCAGCGGCTCGATCAACATGGCCGAATGGGCGGTGGAGAAGACTGTATTGGGGAGATCGCCTGTGTGAGGCATATGGTGCATTCCCAGGTTGAACCAAACGACACTGTTCCCATCAGCTTCAATCCACGATGCGGGGGATGAGAGTAACTTACATGTCCTCTTGCTCGAGCGATTCGCCGTTGAAGTACTTGTCAAAGTCGACCTGGGGGTCTCCTGGTGTGAGAGAGTTGTACGCCCCCGTGGCGTATGTCTCGTTGTCCTTCTGGCGAGTAACGTAGAGATGGTGGGTTGTGTGGTGGGCTGCGTTCTTGGTGACGCTGGAATCTTGGACGGTGAGATATGCCACGCCAGATGCTATGGATGTTAGAAGAAAGGCTACGTGAAGGTGTTTAAAAGAACTTACCTGGTACGATTCTGTATCCTGGGTTTTCACCATAGGGATTCTTCTCGTCCTTGTTGACCACAGCATAAATAGCCCCGCCATTGGGAGACCAGTTGATTTTACCCTCGTCTTCATTCTTGATGATGCTCTTGACTGCCTTCATAGTGCTACGCGTCTGACCCTCCGACCACTTGTACCTATTCCAGCAGTCAGTACCCCGTACGTCATTTAAGCATAGCTAAACTCACTTCTCAATCGTAGGCTCAACAGCAACCTTCTGCAACGAGTTCTTCTCACCCAAGATGTCGAAATCAGCCTTGAAGGTAATGACGTGATCATGGAGAGATCCAGAAAGACTGTCGTGGATCTTGAAGCCGTAGTCTTCGTTCTGAGCGTAGAATGCAGAAGAGATGTAGCCCGATGCTCTGACATCCACTTCGATGGAGCCGTCGAGGTGGAACTGGTAGGTGGTCATGTAGTCGTAGTTTCCGATGGTGTAGATCGCGCGGACGTTGAAGGCGATGTTCTTTGTCACGGTGGTGTGGCCGGCCCAGGAGTGGCGCTGGATGGGGAAGCCCTTGTCAATCTCAAACATGCCTTGTAGATTATTTAATTAGCCTACTGCTTTGAGTAAGGAATCGAAGTGCGAGCTTACAGAGACTGTCCTTCTGGGTATACGTTGTCTCGCCTGTAGTCTGCGAGCTGTTGAGGTAATGCGAGTATGCGGGGCAGTCGTAGCCTGGGTCATGTTAGCCATGAGCTATCCCTCGGTTGAGTTCGGTCTTACCCTTGACGAGAGAGATCATGGTGGGACCAAAGCCTGACAGGCTGTCGAAGTAACTAAGAGGTGAAGGTTAGGATAGTCAGGCGTGTAGAAGATTGGTCATCACTTACCAGGTTCCGGACTGAACGGGATCGATGCCGCTGTGTGATGTCAGCAAAGTGATGCGAGATTATGTTGAGTTACTTACGCATAATGCGCGATAGCCTCATCAAGTCCAAGCTAGGCAAGATTAGTCGAAGTATGCAAGGTTAGAGACTAGAACACTTACCTCATACATAATCCTCTTGCCTTTGTATCGGATGTCGTAAAGACGAACCCCATTATCTCGTGTAAGACTGACATAGAAGGAAAAGTCCACTAACACTCTATCAGCAAGGCATCACAGGAGATCTCCAGGTATAAACTCACTCCAAGTAACATAGCTCTCCTCCTCGTCAACAGCAAACCTCTCCTTGCCAGACTGAACAGAAGCCGGTGGAGCTTCGTCATCCAGAGGAAGAGCATCGCCATGCTTGTTTGTGTGCGCCCAGGGCTGATCCAAGTTCGTTCCCAAGGGCTTGAAATCAGGCTCAGCAATAACCTTGCGGAAGGCATCGAGGTCTTTGTAGAACTCGTTGTTGTACACCCAACCTGTCACTTTCCACTTGGTGGGGTCACGGCCCGTGATGTCTGTCCTCATGTACAAGCCTAGCGGGAGGAGAGAGATTGTGTCGTAGATGCTGGTGGTGGGTGCATTGAAGCCCTGCCACATGATGACCTTGTCTTCTGTAACAGTAAGGGGAGCTGCAAAAGCCAGTGGGATCTGGAGTCCATCCTCGACGGTCTTTATTCTGTTAGACAATCCAACGTATCTTGTTCGTAGTAAGAGGGCTTACCAGATTCCAGAGCCGCTTGGTCACATCCTCTGCTCCCTTCATGATCTCGAGATTGAAGTTGCCATAATCCTCAGAGTCAGGGTTGACAATCGGGATTCTACCATCACCTGCCCTTGTGTTTGTGTAGCTGTACGGCATAACATACGAGGCATTGGTGATAGGCAGGGGGCCAACCTTGAACTCTTGAACGTAGGCATTTTCAACTGCTCCAAACATGATATCAGCCAGGGCGTAACGATCTGGGCCATCGTTACTGTTAGAGAGGAAGGGAAGGATATCGGTCTTGTTGGGCATCATAAGCTCAACCGACATGCTACAACCTTTGTTAGTCACCAACATCATCACTCGTAGTATAGGACGTACATCTTGTTGTCTCGGCTACGAACGGTGTTAGTTTTACTCAGTGACACTGGAACTCAAAACATACCTCCCTGCCTTCTCTGCAACAGTCAAGTTGAAACCCGTCGAGTTGCTATGCAGAAGAGCTAGCACGTCCTTGGTTTCCTGGGTGGTCAGAGAGCCCCAGAAGTTCTTGTGAGGCGCGCTGATGGCCTGCTGGGTTGACGAGCATTTCGATCCAGGGTGATGTTTTCGGTCCTCGAGTCTTCCAGTGGAGAAGGCTGCGCCGAGAGCCAGATTACCCAGAGAGGCTGAGACAAAGAAGTTTGAGAAACGCATCTTGTCAGCTGGATGTCTGAGTGCGAATGGACAGACGAGGATGGGTTGATTCTATTCGCATTGAGGACAGCTATGGAGGTTTATATACAGATTTAGGGATCCATAGAGATATATCTTGACTCGTATGATATGCCCATACCATGTTGGTGACAATATCCCCACGCTGTTTATCGCGGAGATAACATAAGATCCGACTACCAAATCCCTCTAAGAAAACCCTTTCCAAGATCCTTGGCATTATCATGGCTGAGAGTAGTCTCTTCATTCCAACCTCAGCTTGCAAAATATTGACAAGGGTTGAAGAAACTAATCCCCACGTTCTATATGATAGATGATAAGGTTCATGCTGACAAGCCCAGAGTGCATATCTCGGTCTCCGCAGTATACAGCATGCAGCAAGCCACATGTTAAGCGAGGACTGTAAGTACCTGGCAGTCCACGGAGGTTGCAATCCGGCAGACAAATGTTGCAATCGACAGCCAGATACAGACAAAGATAACCGATATATTCGGGCCACTCATGATTCACGCATCGGGAGTCTTATCTTCCGGATCGCTAGGCGGGCTTTTTGAGTTTTACTGTGGGAAACAACGTCGTTTCAGGAGATGTACCGGTGCATGCTGAATAAACGATACCACGTGGGACCAGGCCGGTACTGCACTGTGGTAGCCCGGCTGGGCCTCTTGGTGGCTGGGCAGTGAGCAGCCGGAACGCGGAACTGGTCGGAATGGATATTGGTGGGAAGCCAGCGATAGTAATTACAATTTTCCAGCTCTGATTGGTCATCCTTGGTAAGTCCTTGTTAAGAATACAGATCTTATCATACTGGTACTGGTAGAGCCCCTAATATGCCGTAGGTTATAAGCTGTTATCTTAAGCTTGAATGGAGTTTATTATTCTCCCGAAGCGACCTTCGCTACCGAGACAGCGATCAAGTTCCGAACCCCACAGAATTGATCGTCATTCTAGGCCCATAGATATGCACCTCTAATTCCCTTGATTCGCTACACCGTATTGGAGTCAGTTCCCATTCGCCATGTGCATTTGGTACTCCACATGTCACCCAGACCGGGACCGGGGAGATGGATCAACAGGGTCGTGATGAGAGTGGAAGAGTTGATCAAATAATTTCACTACGTGCATTACTCCGTCGATATGGTTACATCATAAAAGGATCCTCTAATCAAGCTACTCTTCCAACCGAGGGGTACTCTCGCCGATGTGACCAGTCAGTGATCTAGAAGAAAACGCGGTCCCTGGATGCCCCGATATTGCTCCGCAGCTTCCATCCTTCCAAGCAAAGCCGTGCCAAGACAGCCCCAGCGTTTCGACCAGAACGTACGATTGTGACAAATTGCAGATTGTTTCTTGGCCTCTCTAAATATAGATGGGGAATGACACTGTAGCATGGTTGGATATGATGCAGAGATTGAGTAATAGCATGTCCTTGCTGCAGTCCACAACTCCAAAGGACCCGCGGCCACTGACTCGTGGAATCAGTGACATAACTGAATTGAGTTTATTCGTATCTCCGCCTGATATCCCAGCAGTGACAGACGTGTAGGATCCGTTGACCGACTTGGACCAAGCTAGCGCGGCAGCACCGGAGGCGTGATTATGTAGTTGTAATCGCGATAGACCGTTTCCATCTCGTAATTGAATTCACGCAAGGTTAAATGGTATCTTGTCACTATCAGTCTCTTATCGCTTAGTTACTGTAGCTTCATCAGAGGTTAGCCTTCTAGGGAAGAGCTGCTGTCTGGACGTTGGCAAAAGTATGCTTATCTCCTCAGACCCGAGGCGCTAAGGAGATAAGATTGAAGATCCTGGCTGCAAAGGCCAATTACCAGCCGTTAAGCTTTTGGTGCGCCGCACTGGGCACATGCGGGGTAGCTCGGAACTACGAGGCTGACTTTGAGTTTCCGCACGGTCATTCCGAGTATGTCTGGTCACCATGAGTACGGTAGTGCAATGATTAGAATGTTATTAGTATAAGAATCTTTGCCTTTCTTCTGGATGTCCCTCTTCATAATTATAGGAGTAAAGTAAAATTCACAAAGAAGCTCTCTTACTGCCTGGAAAGCTTTGCTCTTTATAGGGTAGCTATGACATTTTGCCGTATTATCATTGTCCAAATGCAAGGGAGTTTTAATGCTCAATCTTAATGCGGACCTTGGACTAATTCTGATGGAAAAACGAAGTAAACTATTTGTTCCTAAAGTAAGTGCGTGATTATCAAAAAGACTTCATATTATTATAGCATCCAGAGATAAACATAGCTCAGTGCCTTAATTCCAGAACACCGCGTCGTTGTATGACTCTGTGAGACCTGGGAAAAAGTCATAGTGGCAATCGCAAGCAGTCTTTTTACCGTGCCCGATCCAAGTATAGCGGTCTAGACACGCCGATCAAACAGTCGACAAGTTCAAGCTCAATGCGCAAGCTGGAAAGCAACCAACCGTTGCCCCTCCATCGTATCCCGTTCTCAATCTTGGCATCCACCGATCCAGATTGCCGATCTCCCAGAAATCGAATTACTTTCTGAATGTGGAAATTAGACGTTGGCATGAATGGTTGTAGGGCTGAGACTATCTGCAAACTGCAGCTCTAGCTTGCCCAGAGATGGGCTGCGGCCGTTGTGAAGGACAATCGGCCGCTAAGCCATGCCAAACTCTGCAAGTGACGTATTTACGCTTTCCATCGGGGTCTAGTGTATATTCAGCTGCGATTGATCACACCTATACAACGGCGTTTTGAACAAGTGGAAATTAATACGAATTTCTCTCAAAGCCTAACAAGAGCATCAAAGACTTGCCCGCATGATCAAATCTCCACCATGCCATGGCCCATTCTCTGATTCCCGTCAATGCAAAGTGGCGTCCCTAGCTCAAAACTGCTAAAAGTGGCGTTGTGGCGTCTTCGTGAATAGCAGCGCTTCTTTGACCCTCCTCCGCCCTTAACGCCCCGCCAACTTGTCACCTTGACGCTCGGGTAGCTTTGTACTCTGACCCAACTGCTTAGGCGTAAACTGTTTGTTGCTATTCTGGGAAAAAAGTATTGTTTGCCCAACGCGGGGGCCCATGCTCTTCAGCTGCGTCCAGCCTCAAGACGAAGATGGAGGGATCATTTCCTCCTTGACCAATTGAAGTACCATGCTGTGCTGGCACTGTTCCTGGATCGAGAGCTAGTGCAAGGTACGAGGGGAAGAAGTGGATGGTTGAGCCAGCCAGCAATCGGGAGTATCGGCTCCTGCGAGGATGATAGTTGAGGCCGACAACACCGAGTTGAATGACACCTGACGGACGTATAATCTAGTTGAAAGTCAAACATGAACGAGTTAATATCGCAGAGAGAACAGGGAATAATATCACGACGTGTCGATAAGACAACCCGAAGATTATGCTTGCATTGGAAACCTAAGACCAAAGACGACAACCAGAGCCCAGGCCATTCAGCCCCATGGTCAGCCCAAGCTCAAGTATGCATCCCGGATTTTCGCATCTCACTCATGTTGGCCCCCAAGAACAACAAAGAATTTCCGGTCTAGACCTCATCGCTCCACCCATTGCAGCATCTTAGCTGAACCAATTCTATGAGCTATCGATTGACTGACGCCTCCGGGCCATCGGCTCCTTCAGCTCGCTCGTCTAGGATGAGTCTGCGCTTTGATATGAGTGAAGAATATTGCCATGGGAAGGGAGATTATTCTTCTTGGGGAATAGTATCATGTAGCTTGTCACCAGATTGCTTTTGGCGTCCCGACTCGGCTCGGAGATGGTCAGCCTCCAGTGAGTATCATCACGGTGACACTCATTTATCTCTCATCGTGAATTCTATAAAGACACCTACACTGGTCAATTCTCTCTTCGCCTATCAGTACCAACACTCGAAGTCTCATTCCTTCCCATCTTCCTTGTACCACTTGTGAATCATTCAAGGCCTGCCTTGTACATTCACAATGTTGTTCAAAGCTCTCACCCTCGCTTTCATCGCCATCACCAGCGTCTCCGCTGCTCCCGATGGCACTGCCAACGCCTTAAACAGGCGAACTTACACCCAGTACTGCGGTGAAGCCACCTGGGTTCCCCCTCGTGGCTCAACCCCCGGGTACTGCAAATGCCCCTACGAAGGGCAGATCTACAAGCAGTATACCTGCAACTGCCCTGATACTCAGACCCTCAAGGACAGAAAATGCGTCAACAAATGCCCTGATGACTCAAAGTACAAGCCCGGTAGCTATGGCAGCTGGTCTTGTGTCTGTGATGACGACGGGGCTGCTTGGTCTCCGTCATCTGGGCAGTGCAGCTGCAAGTCTGGAAAGGAGTCTGTTCAGGGCAAGTGTGTCGATAAATGTCCCGGGGGTACTACTCGACAGGGTGATGGTACATGCAAGTGCAACGACCCCAAGAAGGAGCTTTTCAAAGGTTCCTGTGCCGACAAGTGCCCTCAGTACTCCGCCCGCCAGGACAACGGCAGCTGTAAGTGTCAGGATGACAAGGAGTTGGTCAAGGGAGCTTGTGTGGACAAATGCCCACATTATTCGACGCGTCAGTCTGATGGCAGCTGCAAGTGCAACGATTCGAACAAGGAGATCAACAAGGGTTCTTGTGTGAACCAGTGTCCTAAGGATACTACACGCCAAACTGATGGGTCTTGCAAATGTGACGATGGTAGCAAGGAACTCGTCAAGGGCGTTTGTGTCCCGACATGTCCTACCGGCTCAACTCGCCAGAGTGACAACTCTTGCAAATGCACAGACGACAAGAAAGAGATCGTCAAGGGGGTATGTGTACCCGTCTGCCCGAAGGATACGACTCGCCAAAGCGATGACTCTTGCAAATGCGATGATACCAGCAAGGAACTAGTCAAAGGCTCATGCGTGCCTGTCTGTCCTAAGGATTCATCTCGTCAGTCTGACGATACCTGCAAATGCACCGCTGATAACGAAGAGATCGTGAAAGGATCCTGTGTCCCTGTCTGCCCTAAGGACTCAAAGCTACAAAGCGATGATACTTGCAAGTGTGGTGATGAAGCCCAGGAAGTCATCAAAGGAGCCTGTGTACCTGTTTGCCCAAAGGACTCGACGCGTCAGACTGATGATACATGTAAATGTGATGCAGAGAACCAGGAAATCATCAAGGGTACTTGCGTTCCAGGATGTCCAGCAGATTCTACACGACAAGGCGATGATACATGCAAATGTGACGCCGATAATGAAGAAATCGTCAAGGGAGCTTGTGTACCTGTCTGTCCAAAGGATTCGACGAGACAACAGGATGACACATGCAAGTGTGACCATGACAATAATGAGATTATCAAGAACACTTGTGTCCCAGTTTGTCCCAAGGACTCAAAGAGACAGGACGACGATACTTGCAAATGTGACGCAGAGGGTGACGAGATCATCAAGAACACCTGCGTACCGGCTTGCCCCAACGATTCCACCAGGCAACAGGACGACACCTGCAAGTGCGATGAAGATAACTACGAGATCATCAAGAATGTCTGTACACCTACCTGCCCCGATAAGTCAACCAGACAAGAGGATGATACCTGCAAGTGTAACGATAACGGTTACGAGATTGTCAAGGGTACTTGCGTGCCAGAGTGTCCCAAAGACTCGAGCCGCCAAGAGGACGGAACTTGCAGATGCGACGCAGATGGGTTCGAGATCGTGAAGGATACATGCACAGCTGAATGTCCTAAGGACTCAAAGCGGCAGGACGATGGTACTTGTGCTTGTGATACCCAGGGCTATGAGATCGTCAAGGGTGCCTGTGTTCCAGAATGTCCGAAGGATTCGACCCGTCAAGAAGATGATACCTGCAAGTGCGACACTGAAGGTCTTGAGATTGTTAGTGGCGAATGCAAGGAAAAGTGCCCCAAGGACTCAGAACGTCAGGAAGATGAGTCTTGCAAATGTACTACTGATGGCCATGAGATCGTTGGCAGCGAGTGCAAACCGAAATGTCCTGAAGGGTCTACCCGCCAGCAAGATAACACTTGCAAATGTGATACTGCTGGATACGAGATTGTCAAAGGACAATGCAAGCCTGAATGTCCCAAAGATTCCACGCGCCAGGAAGATGGTACCTGTAAATGCACATCACCAGGCAATGAAATCGTCAACGGCGAGTGCAAGCCAGAATGTCCCAAAGGCTCTACCCGCGGCGAAAAGTACATCTGTGTCTGCGACGACAGCCTCGCCGAGCTAGACACCAACAACATCTGCACCTGCAAGCCCGGCAACGAACCCGTCAAAGACAAATGCACACCCAAATGCCCAAGCGATACAACCCGCGACAACGACGGCAACTGCATCTGCAGCAAGCCC
The DNA here is from genome assembly GCA_013623555.1 of Fusarium nisikadoi. NCBI lineage: Eukaryota > Fungi > Ascomycota > Sordariomycetes > Hypocreales > Nectriaceae > Fusarium > Fusarium nisikadoi. The sequence goes on from JABFFB010000074.1 coordinate 199,188, forward strand.
AACACCGTAATCTCGGATAAGAAGTGCGTCTGCAAAGACGGCTACAAGCCCATCAAGAAGGGCTGCAAGAAAGACTGCGGCTCGCACGCTCACGACAAAGACGATGTTTGCGTGTGCAAAAAGGCCGGGCAGAAGTTTAACCAAGACAAGACCTGTACGTGTCCTACCGATACACGGTGGAACGGCAAGATGTGCGCTTCGAATTGTGGCTCTGAAGCGTGTTGGAGTAACGCCGCCAAGGGCTGTGTCTGCAACAAAGACGGCATGAATTTTGATAGCGCGACGAAAACATGCTCTTGTCCCGATAAGTTAGTCTGGTCTGATGGACAATGCCACATAGACTGCGGCAAACTCGCTACATGGCATAAAAAGTCCCAAACCTGTGTTTGCCCCAAAAAGGGTCAGACATTCAACCCTACTACCCTCGGCTGTGGATGCACCGGCGGTAAGATCTGGAGTGGCAAGGAGTGTATTACCGACTGTGGAGACTATGCCTCGTACAACTCTCGATCGGAGACGTGTGTCTGCGACAAGAAGGGCCAAATCTTCGATGCAGATGAGAAGACTTGTGGATGTCCTGATGGAAAGGTCTGGTCGAAGAATCAGTGCACTGTTGACTGTGGCGATGCGGCGTCGTGGGATGGGTATGCTAGGAAGTGTGTTTGTTATAATGGAAACCTTGTCTGGGCTGACAAGAAGTGTACTTGTGGCACTGGACGGAAGATGGTTGGAAAGGGCTGTGTTCGATCTAGGTTCTGAGTGGTTAGGTGGTGGTGATGAGTCAGTGATATCTCCTCCTCTTCTTCTTACCATTCTGTATTGTATTACCTGCACCTTGAGTTTAACCTCGTTACTTGAAATTTAACTTGTTTTTGATTTGGGAACCTGCCATTTGACTTTTCACCGATTAAGTAGGCTTTGAAAACGAAGCATTCAAGTCATGGCCAGTCAAAGTTAGTCACAGCCTTCACGAACAGGCAAAATAGTATATCAGATTAACTTTTTCATCATGGAATACTGTATGGCTGGATCTGAATAAATTCTGTTCGTGCGTCAATCCGATTTATGGAGCCCTGGAATGAAAGTGCATGATGACTATCTGGGATTTCTTCACGAACCTTAGTGACATTCTTTTTTATTTGCCCTAAGAGCTATTAACCTTCTACCTACAAACGCCATAGAAAGAGTCATCCAATTAGTAAAGAGTGCAGCTTTAAGCATCAGCCTTAGCCTCAGACTGTCATTGTTGCATCTGAAGTTTAACCGTGTTTGACGTTGTGACTAGGAAGACTATGATGATGGCTGCTCCAATGACACTCCAGTTTAATGCGTAAACATGAAACCTCAAAGGCAGGAAAGCTTGAAGCTTTCAGAGACACTTAAACCCAAATGTCCAAGGAGTCTACGATTTGAAAGTCAAAGTGATTATTTCTACGTATAAATAGCCATATTCCGATTTCTTCTTCTCCTGAATTTCTTTCCTTTCATCATCACTTCCCAGACTATCCCACACTTACATACTTTCAAGTCTTCTTACTACCTTCTCTCATCTCTTCAAAGAACAAGTCATCTATCTCACAAATCACCTCCCTCCTCCATTCTACACAGACAAACAACTCATTTACCTCCTCTACCCCATCCTCTTCCTCACCAACATCATCACCAACTCCAAAATGTCTCCCTCCCTCGACCAAAAGGTCCGTCTCCTCGCCCGCCAGGTCCAGCGCTTTCACGAATACAGTGCTGGAAAAGGCCGGCCCAACAGCAACGTCATCAAGGGTCCTGACGTCAAGCTCGCTGCGGCTCTTGAGCCCGCCTTCGGCCTGTACGAGTCTGGAGACACAAAGGCCACTCATGAGTCGTGGCCGTTTTACTGGCAGCTCCATGGCAAGGGGCGCCTCCTCAAGAGAGACATGGAGTGGTTCAGGTATATGGGGTACAAATTGCTCCATAATGGCAAGGTGAGCGCCTCAGACTTGCCCAGGTCTACTTATGAGGAGCCGCCCAAGCAGAACTGGGATGAGTTGTACGGTCCTCCGGCCCCCCAGCACACCAAAGTGCAGAGAGCGGCCATGTGGGCTGAGACTGGGACCAATGAGGCTTGGCCCCGTGTGAACGTGAAGCCAAAGTCGCAGGGCACAGTCTTCGAACGCACCGCCCAAGACTCGGTGCAGTTTTCACAGAAGACTGCTGAGCCTGGAGACGATGATCTCATCACATTGGCGACTACCTCTGTGCCTATAAATGCGGCCCTTTGCAACTTTGAACCGCTGTGTCTGGAATAGACTTTCACGAGACATGGGGTGAACTCACAAAGTAAGACCAATGGGATCATATGACAGAAACAAGAGCACGTCGACCAATCGCGATCAGGCGTGTGCGCTCAACGCACAAAACCAAGAAAGTCACATTCAATTACACGCATTATGAGTCTTAGCCACTATTGCTAATACCACATTGCTGGAGTTTTAGATATTATACTTTTGCAATCTGATACTATTTAATGGATAAAAAAGTTTCCCATTTGATAGAGCCCTTGATGTTGACCAAATAAAAGTCGAGCTGAGCTTAAGCAGCCTCTACTCCAGTTTATCCTGTGATCTTTCTCTTCCCATCAATCAGAAGTTGCAGTCTTTGAACGCATAGGTCAAGACACCAGGGAGAACCTCTCTTCCTAGGACCTGGCTGATGGGCCTGAAGATGGTGATCTCATCACATTGGTTACTGACTCTGTACCAATCAATAAATATCTTTACCACTTTGATTGGACTCTTATATGTTTAACAAGTCAATAGAAAGACATCAGTCTATTCTCTTTCAGTGACGTTCCATCTCGCCATGGAAACCATTGTCCTCTGCCCATCAAGTCATGGGAACCGGTGTAGCAGCACGCATATGCAATCCACCCAAAGGGGATTTTTCCATCTCATTCTATATCAAAAGGTCATTTGATGTTATGAGAGTTGATCATTCAAGATGCAGATTTTTTCTCTTGCATAAACACATGCCGCAATCCAGTGGGAATTCAAGCATCTTAGCTATAAAGCTTAATGTCGGCTTGATTAAAATCTCGGCCCGTTCGGCCACTAACGGCTTATTGGTATGGCGGAGTGGGGCTGTAAAGTTAATTTAAATTGTCTTAAAGTTTAATGCCTTACTTAATGAGAGGCTAAATACAGAGAAATAGACCAACTCTTATAATTTAAATATTTTAGACCTTATTTCTTCGTTATAACCAGTGGATAAAATATTTAGCAACTCCTAGATACTGTCCTGTCTTGACAATAGCATCCGACTTGAGATGCTGATTTAACGCTATGACGCTGTGCCGCTGTCTCAATTCCTTACATCACGGCTCGTATCTTGGCATTAGTGGATCCTTGAACATCGAATGTTATGCTGCGGCGTGTCCCTCGACGAAAATTTTGAACATGGCGTTACCAAGGGAGACTGACCGGGTGGCATGTGAATGTGAAACAAATGACCTCTATATAATTCCTGTGCTTCCAGGGCATCTTGTTCTCTACTCCTTACCTTCACACCTTACTCACAGCTTTATCTCCTCCCAACAATCAATCATACATTCACAATGAAGTACTCTACCTCCCTTGTCGCCCTTTTCGTCGCTGGCACCATTGCTATTACTGCCGCCACTGCCCCGAAATGCAAGGCCGTAAGTAGTTGCCTCGTCGTCTGTATTTCTTTACTCAAGATCCATAGGGTGAACAATTCTTGGAATGCGGCTCGGCCTGTCCCTTGACATGCGCTCAACCCGAGCCCCGACCGTGTACTCTACAGTGCGTCCCTGGCTGCTTCTGCAAGGAGGGAACTATTCGAAGCCAAGTGAGTTTGAACCGTTTCGTTGACGACTGTTACTAATTTAACTTGTTAGTCCGGGGCCTGCGTCCGCCACGATAAGTGCTGAGTACATTGAAGACGTTGCTCCTTCTTGCATCAATACATGACAGGCCTGCAAGCGGAATAAGTTGCTCGAGGCATCTTGAAAAGTTGTTTTTGTGTGAAATGCTCTGTATTACAGGCACAAAGTATAGCTTATCTTAATAATTATTGTTATATTTTGATCTCTTGTTGTGATTGAGTTTCGATTTCAAACAAGATGATAACAAGTACTTAGATCTCTGTGGTTACAGTGTAGATCCATACAGGGAATGTAAGCCACGCATTCCATCTCAACAGCATCCTTGAGGTCAACAAAAATTCCATCTAACCTAGATTGCCTCCACTTCAGTCTGTCCGGTAAGCTTCCTCTTCCCATCAATCGGTTTAACCTCCCAGAGGATTACATTAGTCTTCTTCGTCTCCTCGCCTGTTTCCTTATGCTTGGTCCACCATTTACTCAAAACAGCTACGACACCATCTCCCTTCTCTGGATCCTCCCACGTGAGAATCTCAGAGAACTCGTCTTGAGTCGCTGTAGTAGAATTGCGGACGTACAGCAGACCTCCTTTGAACTGGTCGTACCTGTACACGTTGTGATCAATACTGTTGTATCATGAGTCAGATATACTGCACCAAGGGTTATGAATGAGTGTTCTTACTCGGTGACTAGGCTTGGATCAACCTGCTCCTCTATAGCCTTGATGGCGATTTTATCGTTGGGTTGAATGAAGAGAGTGTCGTTGAGCTTGGTGACCCACTGAGTGAGAGACTCTTGTTTGGCTGAAATTTTGAGTGACTGGAAGGTGGAAGATGGGGAACTGGTGAAGAGGTGATAGATGGGTTATGAAGCATCCAATGCGCGATAAGAAGTCCCTTTTATGCTTATTGATCCTGAGACTGACTATACCGTCTTACCTTTTAAAGTCAGTTTTCTCCGACTCCGCAGATGACTCCACGTCTTTACTCCGCCAGGTATGACGAGATTGGAATTTGTTGCTGTCTGCGCAAAATACAACCAGGGCCAGAGCATCGCTATTAGTTTTGTTAATCACTGCATAAAAGCTCGCGTCAGGCTGGAGATCGTGTTACAGTGTAGTTGGTGTGGAGTTGGCGCGGACGTATGGTGGAGGTGGATCGGAGTGGTCTCGATTTACAGTCCGAGATGCCCGGGAGGAGGGCAGTAGCTCCGAGTTAAGCGGGGCATCTGACAGTGTCCTTATTGTAGATTCAGTAACATTTAGCGTGCAATTGCAGAAACTGTCGGAAACCACCTGGGATTCCTGACTCGTAAAGACTTGATCCACATTCTTCGGGATTGTCTCGCAGGGCATCCTTTGGTGTTGATGGGTTAGTGCCTGGCTGTGATTTTAAAAGTATATAGACGATTGAGGAAGAGTCTTGACTCTGGTGATGCTGGCGTTCGTGTGACTTAATTACATATCTGCTAGTCCTAGTATACAACAGAAACCTCATCTCCCGTCCTGACCACCCAAGCCTCGACCTTTTCCAGGCCCCACATGACAGTAAATAAATGCCGCGCAAATTCATCAATCTGCGCAGCGCAAACACCGCGATCCAGCAGCATTTGGTCTTTCAACGCATAAATAAACAAGGGATCAGTGTGTCGCGCAACAGCCTCCCAGCGCGCGGAGGAAGATGTCTCCCAGAACTTGGCTTGTGTAGTAATATGTATATCTCCACCACATGACTGTATGTTGCTGCCTTTCAGACCGCTGTATACACCAGTGGCGATGTTGCACAGTAATCCGGTACGGCGGATGGAGTCGGAGAGGATAAAGGACCGGTAGAGGCCGGGAATAGGATCTAATTCCCCGACAGATGTCCCGCTCGAGGTCGCCAAGATCGGCAATGGTGAAGCAAGTGTACTGTCGCTTGATGCAGACTCCCATAGCTGATTCTTCCACGCGTGAAGAAGGCTGATGAGATTTTCAGCTCTGGCACGACGTTCGATCGAGGACGAGAACAGTGCGAGGAGGATGTGAGTGAGAAGAGCTTGCGTGCGAGCTAGATGATCCCTTGTTGAGATGAAACCATTGCCTTTGGCGTGCTGAGCATTTATTAGATTCGTGACGTGAGTAGAAGAGATCGCATTGACGATCATTTCATTCTCACTGCTGGCAGCGCCCGAGATAACGCATGCAGAGTACGCATCTTGAATGCACTGCGGATATCCCGAATCTGAGTAGAGATGGCGATGGGTGAAAGGATTGTGCCCCGTCTTGAAAAAATGCGATAACCAGTTTTGTATATCACGGATGAAATTAGTGAAAACGGAAGCTGGTGGGATCGCGTCTGGGGCGCTATAGTGGTATCCTATAGTCCATGACTGAGGTCCAAGAAACCAACCCAAGTCCTGAGATGTATGCGCGAGCGGACCAGAAGCCTCAGCTATCCCACTTATGGAAAAACCCGGTAGAGAAGATGGATCTGATAAAGAAGGCTTCCATGACGGTATCGAGGGACAGTTCAGACTGGCGCTGAGGACGGGGTCGAGAAGCCATGGCTCGGACATTTCTCCAACCAACGCCAGACTATTCACATCAGACGAAGAATTCCACACTTCTCCAAAGCCCATCCCTGGAGCAACTCCAGCCTGAGTGAACTCGAGAGCTTATGGTCTTGGCAAAGAAGGATACGTGCAGACCGACTCCCGATCGAGACAGCGTGTGCATGAGGGATATCGCTTGTCGCAGCGGCGCTTGGTCTCGACGCACGCGAAGCATGACTTTTGCTTCGTTTTCCGACCCACTGTGGATGTTTCGGAGAGACCCGGAGATGAATGGACGGGTTAGTTCAGGTTTTGGTTGCGGAGGTGCGGTGGAGATGAGATGGAGGCCAGCGGACTTGAATCGGAGATTTAAGTTAAGCTTCATTAGTGCTACGCTTGGTGCATTGGCAGTGGGGGCATGCTGTTACAGGGAGTATCATGGCGGAGTACTGTTCGGATTAGATACAGGAGATGCTCGCCTGCCATAGGTAAAGCACCGGCGGCTGCTTAAATATGTCTTGACTCTGCAGGAGGGGAATTCCGAGTTGTCTAATGTACTTGCATCCCTCGCCCTCCATCCTATCTGACTCTATCAGCACTTAGGAAGCTTGCATATAATGGCAGCATGGCCATGGTACCCCTCCACAGATATACCTAATCTAGAGGGTAAAGTGGCTGTCGTGACTGGAGGCAGGTGAGTGTCTGCTTTGCATTGATAGATCGGTATCATATCTGACATAGCTTCAGCTCAGGAATCGGACTTGAGAGTCAGGCTCCTAGCTCAAAAAAGGAGCAAAGGTGTATTGGACCACGCGAAGCGAAGGGAGAGCGCGACAAGCCAGAGACAAGCCAGAGACAAGCTTACAAAAGACACCGATATCAATCCTTCCAACGTTCAGTATTCGGTGATGTATAACTCATGCTGTTGACGAACTCAAGAGAAAAGAGACAATTTCTGTAGCTCTCTACCTGTCTAAATGGTAATTGACAATGCCAAAGTCAATAATGCGGCTGCTTCGACATAGTCTATTGTGTTGGTTGACGGGAAATACGAACAACACATGACAGCCAAGTTTGTAGACCTGAATAGCCGTCATAACTAAACACTAACACGTACAGCCATATGGGGCCTTTCATTTTGATCGTACGTCGTGCCCTTCCTCGAGGTATAGCAGGCCTATGAACTCGAAAAAGACCGCCAAAAACACTGTGTTTTTTTCGTATCCATACGAGCTACATATTTTAAATTGACTTACAGCGCATCTGATTTCTGCCATCAAGGGTAATGACTCTCAGGCCGTTGGTTCACAAAAGCAAGAATCCATACAGGCAGCCTCGCTGATTACCAAACTGTTGCAAGGCATAATCTCAGCGGTACAGAGAGTCATAATGTTATAGACAGTATAGATCTAGAAAAAGCTGCCCACCACAGCAATCTCACTACATTAATCATTAGGAGTGTGCTCGCGACGACAAGTCTAACCACTGGTCTCTTGAACGTAGCGATTTGCTTCATTGCCAATGTACTCCTGAATGAGGGTACAGTCGCAAGTGCTATGCTGAAGGAGTTGCATCTTGAGGTCGTGGACCTGCTCATTTAGCTCGTTCACGGCTTCTTTCAACCTATTGTTCGCCTGCCGTAAGTTCTTCTCGGCTGATTCAAGGTGCTTCTCTGTTTCTCGTTGCTTGAGGCGGACCTTGGTCGCGGCTCGCTTGTTCCTCTCCCTAACCTTCTTTAGGTACGCGATCCCTTTGGTTGGTGAAGTAGTGGCCGTCTTAACAGTGCCACGACTTTTCGTGCTTGGTCCCGCGTCTTGGACTGACCTTTCTGTCTGGGGACTCGTGGTGGAATCTTCCTGTGGCAGGGTTATGGCACCGTCGATGCTGAAGCTGGAATTGCGTTTCTTTGCTTCAGGCTGCGTTGACGGAGAATGATGGTACTCGACGTTGCTAGGGGAACCAGAGATGGTCGCGGAAGCTGAAGCCTGCTGCAGCACGAAAGACTCTGGATCACACTCAGCATTGCTAGCTGGGCTCGTGGGGATCGCGAATGATGAGTCCTGCTGGTCTGTCGTAAGCCCCTGAAACAAGAGAGAATCAGCCCACGGGACCAAAGTCGGGTCTCCAAGAAGTCTGGGTGCGTAATCTCCGGTTTCAGTGAGCGAATACGGGTAATTTCCATCAGTGAACGAAAGATACCGCTGATCACCCAGGAACTGAGTCGAAGCATCAAAGTTGCCGAGCGGGGATAGGTCGTACGCTCGACCCGCAAGTGTATTAGGAGCTTTCTCCATGGCCAATTGCTATGACGCCGTTAGTTATGGCATGGATCTGCGACAAGGCATCTCGGTTGAAGACAGAGAGAGTCGCACATCGGGGGCAGAAACACACACTGAGATCAAGCGCTGCTGTCCAGAGATGAGCTCTCTCCGCTAGCTCCAATGGAAACCCGAGTCTGTGGCAGCTTCTTACTCACTTTTCGTAAGTCCTTTTTCGCCGAAACGGTTGTTTCTGCCTCTATCCATTAGATACCCAGGTAGGATCCGATCGGTAGCTCGCGGCCCGATTTAACCTAAAAGTTAGCAGCCAGGCGAGCGAAGATACGGTGTTTAGTACAGCATCATAGACATTTATTAAGTAGACATTCGTTATACTACCTGAAGCTTTTTTAATTCAAATAGCATGGCTTAGTAACAAGTCTGAGCATTTACGAAGAGTAAACTGGTGTGTTGCAGTGCTGATACTGCAAGTGGCATGATAGGTCGGAATGCTCATCTTGTCATTTAATCGTCATGATATGTAGAGGTTCCAATCAGTTCTAACAATTACCCCGCTTCTGGATGCAAAAGGCATACATAGGTCAACCTGGTCGTTTGAATGGGCACGGCTGGCTACCCCGCAGTGATACTCTGAATGCGGATGTACACATCCTAGCTGCTGATCTGCGAGTTGACAGGGTATAATCCCAGAAGATATCGATATGTAATAAAGACTTGGGAGGAACTATTTCTAAACTAAGGACCCACCAACCTTTTTCACGTCAAAAGCACAGAAACAGCCAATTCCATATCCTCTATTACACATCTTGATCAACTGGATGGTAGTCCAGTCTCTGCTATGTGTACAGTACTGCTGCACCGTGATCCTCGCCGTCAGCATCGAGGACGCAATCACTCAGCCGGTGCCACCGTTTTTGGAATATGATAAAGGCCGAGTCTCATAAGCGAGGGTCATAGCGTCAACTCAAATAAGCTCGACTTGATAAACGACCATGATGAGCGATACCGGGCCCACCAATCATAAGCCCGTAGACGGAACGGATCCTTACCCCTGTAGAGTCTTCAAAGCTTCTGCACAGCCATCGGCGAACTCAATCATGCATAAGGCCAATCAGCACAGGGACAATCCAGCGGAGAATAGGACTAGAGAGCCCCACAAGTGGTGTGATGTGCTGTGAGACAAGATCCCCTGGCCATCAAACGGTCGCATCGCGGATTAGTTAGACGGCTCCAACACGCAAGGTTTGACTTGTCACAATGTGATGGCCGGGAGTTCATTCCCGTCCATCTATTGGTCCTGGAGCTGTAGAATCAAGGTCTCGTCGGGATTTAGTGCGTCCCTTGAAAAGCTCTAGTCAAGCTGACGTGTCGCTGACTGTCGCTATAATGACATTCCAGATTAGGACCCTGAAGACAGCGGGCGGTCTCGCCATCCGAAAACGTGAATCTATCGTGCTTCCGCCTTGACCCTTCTCAAGCGAGCGCGTATCTTATCCACGACGGGATAGTGTGGCCATAACGATAGAACGAGAATGGCTTGGCAGCAAGGGGCGCTGCCACACCCGCTATCAGTGACCCTCCGCCGCCGACTCCAATGGTGTCCAACATAGGCCTGGTGAAGAGAGGAGCCCCCGCACCGCTGATACGCCTCGCGGCATTATCGGCAGCTATGGCGGAATCAGCGTACTCCGCATAGATGTCAGGTATGTAACTAAAGCAGAACACATGGATCAGCATCAGGCATGTACCAGGAACCGTGCCACTATCTGTCAGCACGATCCAATTCACAGAGCTAGTGGAAAAGCAGCCCCGGCATGCCCTTTTGTGGAAATGCCACATTATACTGACTTGCACTGGGGCACTCCACCGCAGTCAGAGCATGGAAACGGTGCCGAAAAGGAGGACGCAAGGTCCTGCCAAAGCAGCTTTGACTCCCTTGCGGTTTGTACGTCACGGCCTTGGTGCTGAGGGGCCTGGACATAGCAATGCTAAATGCGGTCTCCGTACAAGGTAACCCCATCGGCGTCGCTCATGAACTTAATCTCGCTCCTGCAAGGGGAAATCGGATGGTTTTATCCAACAAAGATCATACCCAACGACGGCCTGTCCATGAAAAACCAGTCTCGCTTCTGAGCTAGCTCGTCTCACCATTTTCTCGCATAGCAGTTGTGCATACAGCTGAGCAACTTCCCTTTAGTCCCTTTGCTGACGGCGTGCCTGGTACTTCGAGTACAAGGCGCGAAGCGGATCTTTTCCAACAGCTCGACGATATCTGGAGCGTGTCTGACGCTATTCAAGACTACGCCCTCGAGCACGGCCAGTTGCAGATACGCTTTCTGGTGCTTCATCATCTGGTTGGGAAAGACCACGAGATACAAACTCAGGTACGCTCTCTGAATCTATGCTTGGGCTGGAATATATCATCCCGGTGAATCGCATTAGCTGCGAACGCGATGAAACTAGGCGGTATACCGTACCCGTGCAGGACGTGAAGCTATGGGCTAAGGCTGCCATCAAGCTCATGCAGAATCGGTCTGAGCATGAGAGTGTCTTGGCCGCTGTGCGGAACACCACAAAGAAATGGTTGAAATGCAATAACGAGGCGGATATCGAGACATGGTTGGTGGGCATGAGGACGGGCGCGAAAATCTAGGAAAGGATCCAGGTTGTCATATAATCATCGTCTTACGCTCTTAGATAACACATCTCACGGTTCCAAGTATGCTATCAATAAGTGGTCATCTATAGATCACAAAAACTTTATCGCGAAGCCCCTATACATTGAAGCCTGAAGCAGTAGCTCATCTGTTGATCCAACCCACCATGTTCTGAACAGGCGCCTCTCAACCGACCTTGGCACGGACGAAGCAATCTGACAAGAGATAAAGCAGAGTCCTAAGTTGAGAATATTATTTGCTCATGCTTCTTGTCATAGGAGCAGCAATGGTCAAAGTAGCCAAGTCCTCTGTGGTGAGGTACACTCTCGGCCACAGGTCTCAAATGCAAGCGATCAAGGTCCGAGGCCTCCTCTCGTACAAAACATGATACCGCAGCCCGGTACATGTCGGTGAAAGTCCGTGGCATTCTGCTAACTAGTGACTATATCGAAGGCAATCTCATACCCCCAGGCCCTCCCTTCCCGTAGCCCCAAATTTAATGAACACTTTTACTAAGACGAATAGCAAATTGGCAATCTTACTACCTAGCTCAGTGCAGACAACGTTAGGTAATTCCAAGCAAGCCTTCCCAAGGAAGCAGCGTTATGACCCCTGATTTCGGCTTCTCCATCGACGGAGCATCATAGCTTCCCAGAGACCCTTCCGCGAACTTGGCGCAAACACTATACAGAGAGGTCATGTTAGTGTATGTCCAAGATGACCTAGTGTCCACAATAGACTTACCTCTTGGTGTAGGAAACAAACTCAATGTCTATGTACCCGTCTAGTGCACAGGAATGAGTCACGTTCCGCATACCCGGCTCTTCGCCCTGATACACATACAGTGTGCCGGGAAGGCTTGTCTGCATGATGGAGAGGAGCTTGGTGCCTGCGACGCGATGCTCATCCGAGCCGTCGCGGAAACGCGTGATGGAAAGCGGCTGGTCGTGATTCTCGCAGAAGAATGTATGCCATCCGCCCTGGTTGGCGAGCTTGCACGCCTTGGTGACTATGTCCTTCAGCTCACTGACCTTCCACGGCTTGTTTTTGAAGCGGCCCTTTTCGGGGACAACATCAAGGCCGATCATCTCAAAGGCGAAGATCATGTTGAGCACGCCCTCTTCCGCCGCGACTAACTTGAGTCTCTCCTCTTCGTCCTCCAGGTACGGCATATCGCTGGCCGTGGGAGTGTCGTACTTTGAGAAGACGGCGGTCTTCATCTCCTGGAGATAGTCCATGAGCCGGATCCCGTTGGCGAAGTAGCATTCACCCGGTTGGTACTTCCTGCCTGGGCGACGAATCTCTGCGTCAGGAAACCTCTGGTCTTTGGAGACAAGGTTTATGACGTCCATTCGGAACCCAGAAACGCCCTTGTCCAGCCAGAAGTGCAGGATATCGCAGACTTCCTCTCCAACGAATGGTGTTTCCCAGTCAAGATCGGCCTGGAAGGGACTAAAGAGCGAGAGATAGTACTCATCCGTCTTGGAGTCGTAGGTCCAGGCCGACTCTGTCTCGTCGAAGAGGCTGCACCAGTTATTCGGTGGCTGCCGGTTACCCTGGGCGTCATACTTTGGCTTTCTCCAGATGTACCAGTCTCGTCGCGCGCTCAGTGCTGACGAGGCTGAGTCGATGACCCAGGGATTCTATGTCGCCAGCTGAAGTCAGCCGCTTGAGATGGGACATGGAGTTCAAAGCGTCATCCTACCTGAGTTGAGGTGTGATTGGCCCCAAGATCCATGATGAGCTTCATGTCGCGCGCCTGGAGCTCATGGATCAAGACATGGACGTCTTGTAGTGCGCCGTAGGGACGGTGTATATCACGGTAATTCGACTGGGACAAATTCAGTGGGTGCTTGGCTGATGTCATCAGGAAACAGGTATCATACAATATCATACCCCATGTCCTTCTGTGTACTTTCGTAAACTGACAACAGGTGTTAGATTGAAAACATTGGAATGGGTAAGAGCCTTGCCTGGCGAAATCCATATAATATCCACTAGCGAGATGCAGCCGTTAGATTAGGAGCACATACATGGGCCATTTCTTACCGCCTGATTTCTTGAGATAGTCCAGCTTAGCAGTGATCCGGTTGATGTTCCCCGCGCCATGCGAATCAGTATCAAGAAACGACGTGGGATAGATCTGACCGACATATAAGTCTTGCGCAGCAACAAGGGAAATATGTTCAAACCTGATACACAGTGGCTTCCTTCCACCATTTCCTCGCGGGGGCTCTACCAGAAACTTGACTCATTTTGGCGATGCGAATGTTGGCAAGATTGAATCAATATGGGTCTTGCTACTCTAGGCGTATGTCTCTGACCTAGGTTATATAGACACATTGCTGGCCAACGGAAAAGACCCTCCCTAACAGGTTTTCGCACCATGACCCATCATTTTGACGTGTCTAGGATCACCATCATACTCTGTCATGATCAACCGAGGGCTGTGGGCATTACGAATGCGTAGACGCAATCTTGAATAGCAGGTAACAAACAGTCTGATTGAGTGGTGTCTCAACAATTAACGGCATTGCATCTTGAATTGCCGGGGAATGTTTGCGCACTTATTACAGAATATGACGGGTGGCTAAAGTCATCATGGCCCCAGGCGACCTTCCAACCATCAAACTCTGTACGAAACTTTATCTTGATCTGGAATCGTTGTTAAGGTGATAATGAAATGACGATGTCGTGAGTTGTCTTGATGTCTCGTATTAATACTCTTTAGGGTTGCAGTCAATCATAAATACCCAGTCTCGTGCTGTGGAGAAATGGAGAAAATGAGATACAGGCTGCTTGCAACTAATAGTAGATGCGATGATAGGTTACAGGGAGCAAATCGTCGATCATTTACAAGGATATGTGTCATTTTTAGGGGACTGGTCCGAGTTGATCCTAGCCAATGAACGAGAGCAAGTTTATCAGTCACTTGGTCGATTATCAATCAAGACCACTAGCCTAGAGTAGGGCACAGTGCAAAAGAGAGCATTTTATCCCACCCAACTATCGGCAGCCCATTATTATCAAGCAGTAGATTTATGAGGACCTTCACCAACAGCCCGCTCATCAACAGCCAATCCACCCTCCCGTCTGCCGGAATGTCCCCTCTGCCCCTGATCGACATTGGGCTTATCAGCGACCATGTCCCTGACCTTGTCAGACACGGAGGTTCTGCTGCCATCGTCGTGATTGATAGTTAAAGATTATGGCATCTCAATGAGTTATAGCTATAATATTGACGTCATGAAAGCGAAATGCATCTGTCACAAAACGGGCAAAGCTCTTTTACGCCTCTTCCTCTAAGAGTTAGTGGCGATTAATGGCAGCTAAGCTACGCGGGGTCCCCTGTAAATTGCTGAGATGACGTCCGAACAGGCAGCTCATAATGTCCTTTGCCATTCTTCCTCCCTGTCTTCGTTTTCTTGGGCTTCTCTTCAGGTGGGTAGGCTAGTTGAGCCACAAGTTTCCATTCTTCATCAGCCTCGAAGTCTTTCCGAATTGGGTCCAGAAGCTCGTCTAGCTTTTTGGTCAGCGCAGGCTTTAGAATCTGCGGTGACAGAACATCACTCTCAAGGTCCTGCTTAAGCTTGGAAATATCTTCGTAGACCAGAGTCTCGCCCTCTCGCGTTTGAACCGTGAACCTTGGCTTGCCACCAGTTTTCAGTGACTCGACGCGGAAGATGACGTGTTCTATAAACGCAATGACACCATTCCCTTCAACCTGCCCAGGGGCGCAGAATGCCTTTCTGAGCTTTTTGGTGACTTCCTGAGGGGTGTCGAGCAGATTAATCTTGGAGCTTGGTTCGCTCGAACTCATCTTCTGTGCCGCTCCAAGACCTGGCACCATGGCGTTCATCAAGTGCGCCCGGACCTTGAAACCCATCTTGGGCATGTGGTCGACAGAAAACGCGAACAGTTTACGCTGGTCTACGCCGCCCAGTTCTGCGTCGATATCAAGGTACTCCTCGTCCAAGCTTTGCCAAATAGGGTACTCTACGCTGCCCAACGTCGGATTCTCGCTTTGCTTGACGACTTCAGAACCAGCCTTTAGCAGCTGCGACAAGTGGACGGTATTCGAGAAGCGAGAGCGGTCGGCCTGGTATTCTACGCTGCCCTGGAATGAGCTCCCCACTACAAATTCAAGTTTAGAGACATCCACGCCGATAGCTTTGAGGGAGCTCTGGATGAGGAGTCTGTAGTATTCGCATCGGTGCTCGATCACTTCGGGAAGCGCCGGGCTATCCATACCTGCGTGCTTGTCGGCGAGAAGGATCTTGACGTGGCATCCTGCGTGGAGAAGTTCGGCGATCTTGACCATTGGTACGAAGTAGCCGCAATGCGGTTTTCCTGTTGGGGCGGTTCCCCAGTAGACGCGGAGGGGCCTATTCTCTTTGAGGATCACATTGTCGATGATCTGGGGGTTCAAGATTTCAGCCAAGTTGGCCTTGATCAGGGCAATGGATTCGTCGGGGGTCATGGTAGTTGGGCGTCGAGCGATTCCGCGACGGGTGAAGTGAGAGAAAATTTGAAGAATTGCGGAGGACGAAGGGCACGCCATTCTCCTTATTTATGTTCGGTATTGGAGTGAGTCACTCCGGCATCTGGTCGCGAGGATGAAAGTTTGAGATGAACAAGGTTTCGTGCTAATGTCTATTATTGGGGAGTCGTTCTGTAGTTTCCATGGAGGGTTCATGAAATGGCTCAAGATTTGGCAACTGGACACGATAGAAGTTTGACAGTTTAAGGGTTTGCTGTGCAATCGAACCAGGTCTTATTCGCAGTTGAGACCCATCGCTAGAATCTTATAATCACCAGGAAAAATGGCTGTGAGACATTCGGCGTGAATATTCATATACCCATTGATGCCATAATAGATACCACACACTGAACATAGTCATCTCAGTATCATATCAAAGCTTGCGTCAGCAAGAATGCTATCTATCTCCGCCTCAGTCAGGTCGATGTCAACATCAGAGGGCGAGACCGAGGACATGACCACCGGCTTCTGTTTGCATAGTTCCGTCGCCAACGCCTTGAACCTTTCGAGAAGGCTTGGATCGTCGGCTGCCGTCTTCTCACGTCCCAGAATCTCGCGACCGCGCAGCTTGAGCGCCTCATCTGAGGGGAACCCAGCTCCGCGTGCAATCTCGGCCTCGACAAATCTGAGGAGGCCACTCTCAAGCTCACGTGAGCAAAAGACGGTAGCGGGGCGATCATAACGAGATGAGAAGGTTTCGATATACCCGTCCAACAAGGCCTGATTGGTCTCGAAGGGCGTTGCCTCGCCGATAAAGATTTCAATCTTGTCAGAGTCGGGAGAAGTCGTGGTCAGGTTCGTCATCGCGGTGGACTCATCCGTGCCGCTGGGTGTCTCGACCGAGCCCGGCGTGGATGAAGCAGCGTGTAGCATTCTCTTATTGGGGAACACGAACGGAGGAGCAAAGCCCGTGCCGCCATGAGTGATGCTCCAAGCGTTGGTATCCAGTGGAAGACCGGGACCTGAAGGGAGGATGCCAACATCACGCTTGAATCGTAAGAGCCACTCTGCGTTGTCAGCGGCGGTCTGATTCCATGGGTCGTCGCTGTGGAGTAGTCAGCATGAGTTCATGAAGAGGTATCTTACGGTGCTTACTCGTCGAATATTATCCACCGAGCCTGATGCTGTATCTCGGCATCAGACGGTACATGACAGTTCGGATTGTTGGGTGACATGATCGACGTGACGAAGCGACTTAACTCGCGAAATAGGCGACGGTAACAGTTGGCATCGGTCAAGAAGAATGCTCCCGCTTGTCCTGCAACTGTGGCTGGCATCGCATCTGAGCAACCTCCCGATAATGCCCTAGCGGGTTGCCTTCGTGCTATTTCATTCAACTCCCGGCTTTGAGCCTCTGGTGATGTCGACTCCTGGTGGTTCGCGGTAGAGGCATTTAGTCCTTGCTTTATCAACTCATACGTGCTCGAGGGGATCTCGGCTCGCGCGGCGGTCGCGATATAAGGGAACGGAGAGCGGCGATCGTTCTCGATCAAATCTGTAAAATGCATCAAGTCAGTTGACATGGCCTAGATGGCTTTGACGACCAAAGACTCTTTAATTTCCTTAATGAGCCGTGGGATTCGGGGGTACATACACGGAGGAACGAAGTTCTCAACCATCTTGAGCACGGGAGGATCGAAGCCCCAGTCTCCCCTCCACGCAGCCATCGTATCGCCCTTCCTAAAGTGTTCCGCCAGATGGTCCACTCGAGTCGACCAGTTATACATCGCTATACCGCAAAAGCCGCAGCGCGACCGGATATCAGGGCCAGTGGCCTTCCAAGACGACATGCTCCAGTCGAGGAACTTGACATTATGCATGAGCCTCAAGTGCTGGTTAAGATGATCCTTGCGATAGAACGTCCTATCTTCGGGCTTCCTTTCCATGCAGGCCAGGAGGTTATGGCTCTCGATGTGCTCATCGCTGGGCTCAACTGCGCCGCAGAACGTACAGCACATCTGGTTACTCTGGGGATCGAGGACGCGAGGGCCATTAGGAGCACACATCCACCGTTCCATAGAGAGGTGTAGAGACTTCTCATGCCTCTGCCAGTCGTACTTGGTCCCAAAGGTATCGGTGCAGAACGTACACTGGAACTTCTTCAGTGGTACAGCTGAGGACAGCTTCTCCTTGCGCCTGGGGACGGGTCTCCTGCGACGGCGACGGCCGCGCTGTCTGGATACGGAGCCGAAGGATGCACCGCTGGAGGTTCCAGCACTGCTTGCGGAAGATACATTGTAGAGTGAAGGATTGGATCCATCATCGGTGGAAGCGAAGGAGCGTGGGCTGTTCTGCCCCAGGGAAGTCTTTGAGTTTAGGGCGACGGCGTGCGCGATGGCGGTGACTGAGGCGGGTTCGTTCTCGGGAGGCGAATCAACCCAACGCTCGAGGGGATTCAGATTCGTATTGATCTCAAAGGCAGGTGTACCCGAACGCCGGGGAATGTCGATAGGGCCGGTCCATGTGCTGCGAACATAAGGTGAGGTAGACCTGGGAGGTTGAGTCTTGCGTCTACGACGAGCATTGGTAAGCCAATTTGAAATCTGGGTCTTGTTAAGGCCCGTCTGACGCTGCAGCATCTCCCTCTCTTCCTCGTCGAGGTAGGGATGATCGCTGTGAGAGGAGAGCCAGTCTTTGAGAGTCTTGAGCGACTCCTTGGAGAATCGAGCACCGATCTTGGGAGGCATCTTGGGAGGTAAGCCGTTTTTGTTCAAGCTATGGGCTGGATGACTCATCGTGGCAGAGGAGATGGCAGCAGGCTGCTGGGCAGCTTCGCATGGGGAGACATCGGCGAGGCTGGCGCAAGGAATGCTGTCGCGGGATGTAAGATCAGTGTCCTCGCCAATGGTAGGCCACGGCAGATCGAAAGGCAGCGAGTTATCATGTGAGGAGCCAAGACCGAAGTCGTCTGCAAGATTCGGCTGGAAGTGGTCGCAGTTCAAGAGTTGTTGGCCCCAGAAGGTGAAGTCATCGTCATCAAAATGGGGCAGAACCAGGTCCACGTCCGAGTCGGCAGGTATCTCCATTTTCTCCAGGTCCAGGTCAAGGCCAGACAAAAGCAGTCCCGAGCAAATCAGCAGTCTTTCTGGCGAATGGACTCTTCCGTCTGCTGGCTGCAGGGCCCTAGTTGTCGATGCACTCCGAAGCGCAACGGCGACGGACGGACCAGACAAAAGGCGCTGGGATCAGCCGCTGTCAGGGATTCGTCCAGAAATTAACTACTGGCCTTGCGCAATTGAGTGTCGAGTCCAAATCTCTTAGTCACGCATTCGCTTGCAACGGAGGATGGACTGTTAAGGTCAAGAGGGTGAATGTGAAAATCACAATAGCTAGGCACTCCATGATGGGTCCAGATTAGTTAGTGCGCCCTTGTGTCAAAAGAAATGTGGTCTCTGTGGGGCTTATATGAGCTAACCTAATACTCTCTAGTTGGTTGGTCGAGCTACCCTAGATTTGCTGCAAAGTCAACAGATGCCCTTGTCCAAGTGGCGGCTCAACCATTTCATTGAGGATCTGGAACAATGTTTTCTAAAAAGCTTGCAAGCTGTTAGAGATTGAGCCCGTACAAGAATCTGATATCCAAGACACTTCGTGGTCAAATTGATGTGTCGTGCCTAAGATCAGACGCCATTCAGGTTTTACAGTGGATAAACAGCCAGTCTGCAATTTATTACCAAAGACAGCATATAATACTGCTTTTACTGGCTATATAAACAGGGCACTACTACATAGAGATGTAGAGCGTATCATTAAGCCTATCTCGGTTACCATTGGACATAGAGACATTTTTATATCTATGTCTCAGGTGAATGTGATGAAAGAGACATGTAGGGATGTAGATACTCCTATCTATCCAGGAACCGGGCATGGATTCTGCATGCAGGTGGATGACAATCTGTTTTAAGAAAGCAAGGAGGTGAAAAACAAGCTTTGGATTACTTGCTAAAGCATTTTGGTCAAGTCAAGGGCCTTTTGCCCGAGATGGCTGATCAGAGCTAGACTCATACACAACCCCGTTTAGGTTAGTATAACAGACGATCGATAAGACATGCCATCCATCACGTCATGGAATGCTGCATTCAGTCAGATTAATCTCCGCATTGTTCTCTGCCGTGCTTCATCATCTTTCCAAGTAACGCTTTAAGCCATCACACGCCAAACCAAACGTCAACGTCGATCTACCGGCCAGAATGATATTAAACTTTCGGCAGTTCTGAAGCCACCGAACGCCATGATGTAACGACACGCATTAAAATCACAAAGAATAGGTTACTAAAAGATCCCATTAACGTTTTCGTTACCCTTCTAAGAATGTGCCGCGCCTCAAAAGTCTATTGTTTCGAAACCATGAACTTTAATAAAAAGTCCCTTGCAAGGGTTAGTTATCAGAGGTTTACGCAATAACTCAAGATTATGCGCAAGGAGCATATAGTCCTTACTTATATTGCAGGTTTTGCACTTCTTGCATTTATAAAACCTGTTAAAACCTTCTGTTTCTGTACTGCATTTTCTTACTGTATGTATACATACATCACTGATTCACACTTTCACCCAAAACACCAAGACCTTACATTCTTCACCGAGCTCACAATATCCGAACGATCTCAAATTCTATTCCAATGGCAGACCGCCTTTTGAGTCCCTTCAAGTATGCCGCGCCGCATTCCACATCTGTTCAGGGCCACAAGCTACGCAATAACACCATCACTCGACGTCCGAAAGTACAAAGAGCCTGTGACAGATGTCGACTAAAAAAGACCAAGGTGCGTATTGCTCACATGTACTGAGAAAACTGACTCACATTACAAAAGTGCGATACTGGATTCCCACCCTGTAGGCGGTGCCAGCGCGATGGCTTCGTCTGCACCACCAGACGCACCTCAAAGAATGATTTTAAGCAACTGCCGCCAGGGTATGTATCTTGGGATTATAAAACGTCCGTCACTAAATCTGAAATCAGGTATACAGAAGTATACAATCAAACGCACTCTGTTCTCGAAGCTACCATTCAAAAGCTATACCTTATGCTGCGCAATGGAGATACTTGGGACTTTGATGAACCTGAAGTAGACGATCGCGGTGAGCTCATAGTTCACGATATTGTCCATAAACTAGGTTACACGCACCCACGCACCGAAAGCATACCACCGACACCTCCCACGGCTTTAGAAGATGAAGCGAAATCGAAAGATACTGCCAGTCAACACAAGAAGGAAGTTCAAGATCAAGTCCTCAAGCAGGAGGCCGTGGTGCCGGATACCGAGTTATTCACGCCTTGCCAAGCTGAGCAATTGCCACTGGAACAGTGTGTTGATAAGTTGGTGGATACTCCGAAGCCAGCAATTGATGGCTGTGTTGGTAGTGATACCCTGAATACCCTACCACAGAACTGGGTGGATGGTTTCTACATGGACTTTTCACAACCAATTTGGGGGACAGATACGATGGCTTTGAATTGGACGCAATCAGATTTATTATCCGAAGCCTGCAATGGGACTGTATCAGCTGACAAAGTCCAGCTGTTCCAACCATTAGCTTTGGGTATGCATGCTGAAGATTCGAAGGTTCGATGGTTTTAAGTGTTTCTGAGGATATTTCTAGATTGAAAACAACAGGGCAAGGTTAATATAGCACGCTTAGATTAGCAATAATCAATACCACTTTTAATTACATGAAGTCAAACAAGTCTTTGATATAGAGTAGGGTGCTTATAAGCGACACGGGGTCGGATCAGAGTCTGAAAGCAGTGGGTTGGAGTTGAAAGGCTACTGTGTAACAAACAAGCTTGCATCCTGTTGTCAAGGCAGAAGAGGTCAGCCAGAAACCTTTATCAGAGATTTGATTGCTTGCATATGTACGTAAAAGTTCACCCAGCCCCTTTGCATGTCTAATTTGATGAGCCCTCCAAGCGCAACGGGACCAGCACCACGTAGCGATAATAGATGCAACGTCTATTGCCGCCTTGGCCACTGTATGATATCATGTAAGCATATAATACACAATTCTGTCGAGTAGATCTCCATCATAACGGGTCGCCACTTTCGGAGCAGGGTCTCACTAGGGATTACATGAACAAGAGGCAACGATCCGGGGCCAACTCCGATTAGAGCTTGGGCGGCAATGAGACGGGATGGTGTATGAACCGGGGGTAATGGCTCAGCCGATAAGTACGATGACACCAGTTCCGATGAGTATGAAACAGGTCGTATGCTGAGCATAGGATCGGAGGAAGAGGAGACATAGACAAGAACCTACGCGTCGTCTGAAGAGACAAGGCGGACAACGACGAGTATGAGTTCGCGCGTGTAGACCGTTTTTTAACCACTGGCGACCAGCGCGACGGCCAATCGCCATCGCAGAGCCAACAGATGAAACATAGATTCTTGGAGCCGTCAAACTCGCCATATTACTCAACTGTCGAGTATCGGTGCGGTCCGGCGGCCATTCGGGGCCGCATGGAACGTGAGAGATGATGCGGTCTTGATTGACCTCGGAAAGCGGAATTACATAGCCGTTGATGAGGAGTCCATGGTTTCGACGGTATCGCCCAGCACCACAGGTAGAATGCTCAATAGGTTCTTATCCGAGCGAGGCTACATGCTCCCAGGGGGGCACTGTCCGGATGCCGGGCCTGCGAAAATAGGTATGGTTCCTATCAAAGCCAGCTTAAATTGCTATAATAAACAAGCTTTCCCATCAGAAATACCATTTAATTACACCACTGCCCAATATCAAGCTGTTGCAGTTCCGTCCGACTGGATCTTGTCACAAATCTCCTTGCGAAGCTCAGCATCTCTCTCATAAACCTCCTGCTCTGTCTCTGGCCAAGACATTTTCTCCGGGTCCACCAACGAGGCATATTCCATCCACCAGCTTTCCATTTTCTCCACGCTGCCAGGGTTAGGGATCGTCTTGCCATCTTTGATTCGTTCAATGGATTGCCAGTTCCAGAAGACGTTGTGCGGATCCCACTTGGTCTTGATCTCCTGCAGTCTTCGATAGTTGGCGCCGTAATACGCCTGCTGCCAGTCCTTGACGTTCCTGTCGATGTAGTTGATGTAAGCGGCTTTCTGCTCGATCGCGTATGGTAGAAGCTCGGCTTGACACTTCTTGATGAAGTCGTGGACTTGTTTGGTCTTGCTTGCGCAAGTCCACTGCATCTTGATGTTGGAGACATAATGGCCCTGGCGCCAGGGAAACGGTGTCGCATCTGAAGGAATCTTCTCCGTCTCACCCCCGATGTGGTCCCAAAGTACGTGACACTTGGGATGATTGGTCTCGTTAGCATCAGTGATACCAACCACCTTTGTCGCCTCCTCAACGATGCGGGAAATCTTGGCAGTGAGCTCTCGAGTGATTGCACCTTCTGCGAAGATGAAAGATGCATGATGATGGAAGACCTTGCTCTTGGGGTCCCAGCCCTCGGCCTTCTTCACCCATTTAGTCCATGGCATTTCTTCGAGCTCAACGACCGAGGGGTTGAAAGCCAGCAAATTCTTCAAAGCCTTCCTCGCTTTGACCTCGTTGCCATTGTAAATGACGGTCATGCCGGCGGTGAGCTGTTTGTTTGTGGTATGGGACCATAGAGCATCCATAGTTAGCTCATTGGGGCATTTGGTTGTATTGAAAACCTCCATCATGTTTTCAAACTCAGTCTTCTGCTGAGGAAGGTTCCAGACCAGCCTACCACAGACCACACGTCCGTCTTGATCCCTGAGCTTATGCATCCTGCTGGTCATGCTGACTGTAACCCCAAAGTTGCCACCGCCACCGCCGGCGAGAGCCCAGAACAATTCTTGCTTCTCGGGATCCTTGTCCTCCCTAGAAACGGTGATGACCCTACCGTCCCAGGTGACAATGGTCATCTCGAGGAGATTGTCACATCCAAGGCCGTAGCTTCGCGAGAAAGGGCTGAGTCCAGCGCCAAGGGTGAAACCACTTACTCCAACAAAGGCACACTGGCCACCGATGACGATGTTCCGCTTGTCTTGAAGATACTTGTAGTAAACGTCCTTCCAGATAAGGCCAGCATCCATGTGGATAAGCATCTTGTCATAGTCAATGTGGCATGTGTTCATGAGACTGAGATCAAGGACAATTCCATCCTGGTTCAGACAGTAGCCCATGTATGAGTGGCCACCATTCTTGACAGTGATGCGAAGGTTGTTCTTTCGTGCAAAGGCAATTGTCGATCGTACATCGTTGACAGACTTTGCCTTAACCACAGCTGCTGGGGTTGTGTATCGATACATGAGGTTACCGATATTGACTAAGTCCAAGGGTTAGTCAATTGAAAAACTGCTTCTGAATTGATCAAGTTCCATACTGGCTTTCTCATATCCTTTTTGGCCTTTTAGGATAACCTGATCAGCACTAAGCGTCAAGTTTAGGATGTTGAAATCGGCCATAATGGAAGTTGGTGACTGTATACTAAAGCAGGGTGTAAAGAGTATTTATGGCGAAGAGTGAGACGGAGCAGATGAGAAAGAAGAACATAACCAGAGCATTTTATACTATAAATCTAGAAAACATTCTCAAAAAGATACTTTTAAGCTAAACCTATTTTAAGTTCAGCTTGCCACCTTCTTTCAGCTGTTCCGTAAAGATATTAGTTCTGAGACATGCGTGGTGATTTATTGATAACTGCATAACCGAGATAGAACTAGACCGGTCCTCACCAAGCCACATCGCTTTTGCTAGTAGGGTTTAGCAACGGGACGGGCCACTATAGCCGCTGGTTTCCAACGGGATAACAACAGAGACTGCGGTAACCATCCACAGATTAAACAATAATACAAGGGGCTTGAGTACTTGCGACGCTTTGTTCGTTGCTTAATAACTTTTACCTCTTGTAACTTTGCCTAGTTTTTCCTGAGAGTTAGTTCGATGCGTAGGAGAGTAAAAGGGGAAAGCTTAACTTGTTCTTTTACTTCTCAGCTAGCCACATTCAAGCTACTGCTCGCCTGCATATATTCCGCGGCGATCCTTGTTGAGCCAGAGTACTCCGTATAGTGGGCAGTAACATTCCTAGTTTTAATGACCTGTTGTATTTTTAACTACCCCGCACTCAAAAATAGCTCTATAGTTCAAGCAGGTAGTGAGCGGTGAGCGGTGAGTGTACTGGCTAGGCTGGGTCCGTTGTTGGGCCGAATTAACCCTTTTCAGATGAAGACGTCTGGTTTACCGTTCCGAATGTTACGCCACATTAGCTCTTTAGCCATCCACTAAAGAACCACGTTGTTAACTGGGACCTGGCCATTCCGCTTCACCCTAACTCCCTCACATGGTGGCCTGTCGCCAGGAGGTCCCCTCTTGCATTTCATACAAACACAGCCGCAGAAGTTTCCTGTCTAGTTTGCGGCAAGACAAGACCCACATCGTCCGTTATCGCAGCTGATGTTGCCGCGATTTTGATTGACGCTTTGTGGAGCAAAGAGGTAGGCGACGTGGCTAAATATATCGATAGGTCTAAGGCGCACAGAACCATAGGTGTCTTCGGGATTGTCTGACCCACTCTTATTGAAACTGTTAGTCGATATGGCAGCAGACTGGTTTCGCGGTGAAGTGAGTTCCACGGTTGCTTGCTTGCTCTTGATCGAGTACCAGGGTTCGTGATAAGGAGCCTCCTGAATATGTCAGTTGGAATGAGATTCTCATTACGTCGATTGTGACTTACTTTGTCTACGAAAAGTAGAGACGACCCATCGCCATTTTTCCAGCCAAGAAGCTTTCTTGTACCTGTTAGCATGATCCCCGAAAGTCGCTTTCAGTATTCTGAACTTACTTGCCGACAACCCCTTGTCTAAGGAGACTCCTAAATTCTGTTAGTTCATACTATATAGTGCGAATAATCGGGACCAAATTATTCTTACGAGGCTGATGCATAAGGGTAGACTTTGCCGTCCTCCGCTGGCGGGATTTCCCAACTGGCAGATGTCTCGCTGGTAACAAGTAACTGTAGTAGTTGGAACTTAGTACACAGATGCTACAGAGGGAAAATGGATCACGGGAAACTCACAAATGCAGAGCTGGACTCCCGGGTTGGTTGCTGACCCTGTACATCGTCTTCAGGTAATACGCCAAATTCCAGGCTGAGCCCAAAAGTAAGATTATGTCCGATTTGTATGGTGCTGCCTTTCTCGCCTCCGTCTCCATAAAGAATGTTTTCGTCAGAACTCTTCATCTCGGTTTCCTTGTGGTCCTTTCTGAGACTGTGCATCTCGTCTGGATTTATAATGTGAGGAAACACGGCTGGAAAGTGGCCCAAGTCAGTCTTGACTCGCGTAGTCAGACGCCCGTTCAAGGTAGCTGGCGACGAGTGATTAGATACAGTGAATGGGCGCTGGCCCATGTGAAACGTGGCCAAAAACGTTTGCCGAGTGGTGAATGGGAGGAGGCTCATGTAGCCCCACAAAGACCCTGCGCTAATCGTGTGTCTTTGGAAGACTTCATAGTATTCCTCGCTCTTGGCAGGGTTGCCTTTTCCGGCCCTGCTGATATCGAGACGGCCCATTCCGCCAACTCCAAAGGTCAGATCCGTCTCTCCAGTGACTTTGATGAAGCCATTGGCTACCTTGACGTTAACTCTCGAAGAGCCTTTGGTTGAGGTTGCCTACAGCGCCGTATCAGCATGGTCGAAGTGGGAATGGAGAGAAAATGTGGAATACTCACAATGACTGTAACAGCATAGTGTAGGCTGGCGTTAACCTTGCCCTCGATAAAAGCTGCGATGCCTTCGCCATAGTGCTTATCTCCAACGGAACAGTTCTCGGTGGCTTGCCAAAAGACCGGCGTACTTAAGTCCTTTTCGACTTTTAGCGAATGTTCACCGGAACCGTGTTCGAACCAGTCTCTTTTCTGCAAATTCTTCTTCCAATCATGCTTGAGAGACGAAAGGTATCTGCTCTCTATATCACGCTTCTCAACACCTGAAGAGTCGACAATACCGTCCCACTGTCTTTTGACGTTTGTCATATCCATTCGTATGGATACTTCCGCGTCGGCTCTCCGCTCCTCTTTGTTGAAGTCGAAGGAGAACACGTATATCGGTGAAGTGGGGGTATGTCGCTTTACCAGGTGGTCTGGTATTGTTTGGTCTTTGAAGATGTCAGTCAAGGGTCAACGTGCAAAGGGCGAACAGACGGGAAGCGGATTACCTTCAGCAAGTTCTAGTGAGATTGCTCGAGCAAACGAATTTGGTGCACACTCCTCTGGCATCTCTACCAAAGTGCCTTCAACTCCACGCTCCGTCACCCTGAAGCAGCCATCGACATCCTGGCTTGTGCACACGACTCTAGCCTTCTGGGTTTGCTTGACGGGGTGGTCGAACACGTTGGTGGGGCAGTCAAGGAAAACAAAAGGATCCGGTCGGCCATCTCTCTTCTGGAGTTGGGTGAGTCCATGGGACTCCCCAACAGCGAGGAGAAAGCCAGATCCCGAGCTCCCAGGGCCTACCGCGCCAGACTCGGAGCCGGCTCCAAAGGTAATTAGACCATACTGCAGATCGGAAGTATTTGAGGGAATGTGCCCCTCGGGGAAGAGCGTCTTGAGATCAACCAGGTCGAAGTCGCGGCCGTCTGAGTGTCCCCTGGGTGTACCGCCCTGAGTAGAAGCACCGAACATTGCACGGGGAGTAAGCGCTTCTGGGGTATGGATCCCTTCTGCCATGTTCCCTGTGGACTTAAGTTGCACATCCTCGTTGCCAACCTTTCGATGCGCCTGATTGAGGCGTGCATGGTGGTGTGAATAAGATGAAGTGACATAAGGTGTGAGAAGAGAGGGAATGAGTAGTGCGCAAGTGAAGAGTGACATAGCCATCTTCCTGGAGTGACCCATCACGAGAAGCGACCAGAGGGACAGAACAGATTCCGTCAAAAAGGCAAAGGGAAAAAGTATAGAATTCGGTCAAAAAACAGTGAAGTTGCAGCCTATTGTTTGTACCTGTTGGAGAGCGTTATTAGGATATCGAGCCTTTTCTGACATAAGCTAGATGTTGGGTGTTAGCGAGGGCAATGAGTATATTGCCATATGTGTTGACATGCTTATCTTTGCCTCTGTGTGTTAGGGCTGAGTCCTCTTTTAAAATCTTAACCTTATCATAACAACTCTTCACTTGAGCTCTCACTGCTGTAGCTTACTCGCAGTTGAGACTTGTGGCTGAAAGCTTAGATCACGACATTGAACATAGAAACTGAATTTATCCCACTGTCCAATAAGCTTAACCCCTGACAGCCTCGTCAAGTCCAATCTGGTAATTTAAACTCTCAGCCACAAATCTCAACTGCAACTAACAGCCTCGCAATTAGAGCACCGTGGATAAAACACAATGGATCCCCCAAAGTAGGTTCCGTTGATTTTTCCTACCACACAAAGTGCGTGACATGATAGCATCATTTCACTGGACAACAAGTATTACCCTCTAAAAAGTCTCATCTGTCCCACTTGGGCTACGAGAATTTATCATTGACATCTTCGATTACTTTCAATTGTAACCATGGGCTTGTCCAACAATGCAAGTCACTCGCCTGCACTCCAAACACTACCAAAGGAAGTGCTTTCTGCTATCTGCGCTCTACTTTGCAATCTCGACATCAAGAGCTTACGTCTGACTTGTCGAACCTTGGGAAGCAAGTCTCCTCTGAGGCTTGATCGCGTTTTTATCTCTGCCAATCCACGCAATATCGAGGTTTTGCTCGCAGTCGCCAACCATGACGTCTTTCGTCATCGCGTTAAAGAGATCGTATGGGATGACTCCGTGTTGATGGAAATACCTAGCACAGACTGCGATGGCCCCTGTGGCTATAGCGGGGATGAGAATGACCCCGATGACTATGCTGCGAATGTAAACACAGAAGGGATCTCGAGGGATTTTGTTCGTCTTTGCAAAGAAAGCATCTTTCTAACCAAGAGCAGATTGCAGGACAAGAATAAATACGAGGGCAACAACGAAGTGCAGACGCAGGTTGATAACCTAATGCCCTCTCGAGACTCGCTGGCGTATTATACAGACCTCTTGTACCAGCAAAGGGAGGTGCTGTCATCGAGCGCAGATGAAGAAGCCTTTCGGTATGCCATACAACGGTTTCCACAACTCACAAAGGTCACTGTTACACCGGCGGCGCACGGTTTTCTTTTCATGCCACTTTATAAAACACCAATGATCCGAGCATTTCCATCTGGTTTTGTATATCCAATTCCTCGAACTTGGCCATCTGACGAGAGTTTTGGACATGGCAGCCCTGAAGACTGCCCAAAAGGATGGGAAAATGACGACGAGAGGAGACAGTGGCGCGGATTCTGCATAGTCTCAAAGGTTCTAGCGGATCATGCAGAGAAGCTTCAAATCTCTGAGCTAGTTGTGGATAATCACAAGCTCCCCACTGGGATCGACTACACCCTCTTCGACAAGCCAAATGCAGAGTATGATAGTCTGTGCAAGATTGTTGCGCGGCCAGGCTTTAGACGTCTTGTCCTCTCGCTAACAACTGGGTACTGCGAGAATTTTGAGTCTGAAGATTGGGGTGTTTATAAAAACGGCAGGATATCCAGCCTTCTCGCCAAAGCAACCGACTTGGAGGAAGTTGTCTTGCAGACCAACTATGGGTTGGATTCTTGGGTTTGCCCTATGGAAGACTCTATATCGCTCTTTGCTCTCTTTCCTATCGACATTCTATCGACAGGAAAACTAAGACACTTTGGGCTTTCCGGGATGCAAGTCCTCCAGGATGATCTTATTTCATTTCTCGGCAAGCTCCCATCAACACTAAAATCAGTCGAACTCAGCTTTCTCTCCTTGGTCGAGGGTCACGGAAACCATGCTACCATGTTGGCTGGAATTCGAGACAAACTAGGATGGAGGCATCGACCTGTCAACCAAAGGATCAAGGTCAGCATTTTGATGCTGCTCAATCAATTCGATAAAGGCCGCTACGTACGCCTCGACAGAGAGGTTCAGGAATACATATATGGCGATGGTCCCTGTCCTTTTGTTGCTCAAAAGGGGATGATTGAGGCTCACTTTACATGGGGGACCGGTATTGTCCATGATGAGTTTGATCCTGGCTTCGCGATAGCTTATGAATGGGACTAATTGGGCTGCGAAAAGAAGGGCTTATTTCTGTTAGAACTGCAATGTAATAGAAATAAATCAGTGTTTGTATTTTGCGACCTCTATAGCTATGCTTGTCGTTACTTGACGATAGGTTTGATATTGAAAATCTGTTTCTTGGTCCGTCATTTAGGAGCCGGTCAGACTGTCGCTGTTGAGAGTGCCTGACAGAGATGAGGCTGGTGGTTCAATTCTCAAGAATAATATTATAACCTATCCAAGAGCTCTGCATTATACTAAAATTCTTCCAACTTGACCAATACTGTCTTTGTCTCCAAGAAGTTATTCAGACTAACTGTAGTGCCCTCTCTACCAACACCACTCGTCTTGTACCCACCAAACGGCATATCCTTTGCCTGCGTGGGACTAGTGCAGTTGACGCCAACAGTTCCCGCCTCCAACCTCTTTGCAACACGCATTGCCCTGTCGATGTTCTTGCTATACACGGCAGCATACAAACCAAACTCTGTGTCATTGGCTTTGCTTATCGCTTCAGCTTCAGTCTTGAAAGTGTTGATGTTGACGACTGGACCAAAGATTTCTTCCTTCATGATTCGAGCGTCTTCTTGGGTCTCGACGAAGATTGTTGGGTGGATGAGATAGCCGTCTGGGGTAGCCTCATGATCCATACCGAGGATGCGTTTACCGGACTTCTTGCCCAATTCGATGTATGATCGCACGTTGTTGTATTGGATCTGATCTGCTTGCGGTCCATGGTTGACCTTGTCATCAGTTGGGTCTCCAGCCGCAATGACCTGGAACTTTGTCTTGAACGACTCAATAAACCTCTCAGCGATGCTCTCGTGGACGTAGATCCTTGAGTTCGCCATACACACTTGCCCGCTGTTCCATTGGATGGAGTACGCCGTTTCAGCAGCTGCTTTTTCGAGATCAGCGTCATCGAAGATGATAGCCGGAGACTTTCCGCCAAGCTCCAGGATGACGTTCTTCAGGTTTGACTTGGCAGCTGCAGCTTGAATGAGGCGACCTGTTGGCCCTGATCCAGTGAAGCTGAGGACTCGAACGTCCATGTGGCTAGAAAGAATGGCACCTGATGTTTTGCCGTGGCCTGAGATGATGTTGAAGACACCTGGCGGGAAACCAGCCTTTTGGACCAATTGCGCGACTTTCGCAGACTGGCCACTATTAGCATAAATAATCTGCACCAAAGGTTGAGCTACTCACAGTCAATGGTGCTTTTTCACTACTCTTCAAAACCACCGTGTTTCCCGCCATTAGAGCAGGGGCTGCCTTGAGAGCCAGGAACAGAACCGGCACATTCCACGGAATAATCGCCGCAGCGACTCCATAAGGCTGTCTTAGAGTAAAGTTCAAGTGTCCAGGCGTATTCAGACTACTCGTTCCAAGAACAACCGCTCCAGCTTCAGCATAGTAATTGAAAGTGTCGGCAGCGGCAAAAGCATCAAAGTATCCTTTGACGGGTCTTCCCATAGAAATAGCTTCAAGGTATGCTAGTTCATGATGCGACTCGAGGATGAGTGAGGCAAGCTTCTTGAAGTACTGGCCTCGGTCTTTGGGGGAGAGTTCGGACCATGCTGGGAATGCGGCTTTGGCTGCGGCGACGGCGGCATTGGTGTCGCTTTCGCTTGCTTCGTGGACTGTAAATGAGTTAGAATTTGGTACGGCAGTGTATGACTGAGGTGGTAAACATACCCTCAGCTACAACTTGATGAGTTGATGGCGACTTCAACTCAAACGTCTTCTTGTCAGATGACTCGACGAACTAGATACTGGTCAATGACACATCCCTTTTACCCTGTTAGATTTATCACATACCTCTCCATTGATAAAGAGACGAGTCTCAATATCACGTGGGGTTTTTGCAGCGGGCATGTTGGATTGTAGGCTGATTTGGGGATGTGAAATCGGGTTCTTTCTCGTCTCAGGTGGGATTCTGATACCGCATACAATGGCGTAGGCACTTATAAACTCAATGAGCGGCATTAAGACGCCCCACTTCAATATCAGGTCAAGTGTCCCACTTGGAGGCGTCTGAGTGATCCATCGTCCGTCGGAAGGATGAGTCCGATGACATCCCCGCAGTTGCTGTTCCTTCCGACGCCACAGAAGTTGGCATCCCTCTTGTTCAAACCATCCGAGTCGCTGCGGGGTATGGCACATTCTATAGTCACTGCATACTCGGAGCCTTTTGATCGTAATCTGCAGACTTGTCCGAGGTCTCCGCTGATATCACAACTGGGTAAGTCGGGTCTAAGGCACGGGCGGATCATCTTAAGTCCTTTAATGCATGACACCAATATGTGATATCTCTATTTGGAATATTATTTCTTTGTGTATTCCATTCGAAGTGGTGATACCGCCTTCTGCGCACTCACGAGGCCCAAGGTCATGACTTTAATGGGCAAACTGATGATACTAATAATGCTCCCATTTGTGGGGCTATAATTTTGATGTGCATCATGCCCTCATTAAGAGAGGGCTTAACTCGACATTGAATATCAAGAAAAAGAAGTCCAGTGACTAACACAACATGCAATGCAATCACAACCTAGCCAAACAACCCCCCAGTCACTCTCATAATGACCAGTCGATACTCATATGCTGTCAGCTTCCGACTGCCAGGGCAAAGGCCTCTCTGCCGGCCTCACGGGACCGACATCCCCACCTGGCTGCCTCCTAGCCTGCCACTCTTCTATATCCACTTGATCCACAAAATTGCCGTGAAGCCCAAGTCTCAGCTTCATTGGCAGATGAATCGTAGCCACAGGCCCTGCAGCTAGGTTCTGTGCGTCAAAGATGACTACATCATTGCGCAAGACATCAAGATGGTTCAGCAATGCAATCAACCAGCCTTCTCCCTCTCCGCCGTTCTTCTTGGGCATGAATGACGGTTCTTGGAATGTGGCGCAGGGACCGGCCCAGAAGATATCTTCTGTTCTCTCATCCCATGTATAGTGAGCCAAACAGTTGAAAAGTCCTCCAGCTGGTGAACCGCACTTCGCAGCGTTGTACTCTCGAGACCCGTCGATCTTTGCTTGCCAGAAATGATTGTACTTCTTGGTGACAAAGCGATCATCGATACGGGAGAATTCACCACTGGTATCCCACTCTTCGCTAGCCTGTACGCGTGTCCCCGAAGGACTCTTAGGATCGAACACCCAGCGCTTGGTAGGACTGTTCAAGCGGTTCCGCTTCGCAACGGTACCAGCTGGTGTATCTTCTGGGGGGAAGAAGAAAAACACGTTACCGTCTGCTACTGTAAGATCGAAGACGATGTTGCCGTCTTCGTTCTCGTAGCATCCTGCGACATGGCCGTGGAATGCTGACTGCATGTCAGTAAGCACCTTATTAATTCGCCGAGTGAACTCACCGTTGTCAGACCGGAACCAGATAATATCCTCGGGCTTTCCATTTCGCCGCGGGACTACGCCGTACCACTGATCTTCCTTGGGGTCCCATGCCCAGTGATTTCCTCCTTTTTGAAGTCGATCTGGGTTGCACTTTAGGGGCGTCATGGGAAGAACGATGTAGTTCTTGCTGATGCCACAATCATGAATCATGCCACAGAACGGAGCCTCATACCAAGCTTCCTCTGTCTTTACTCCGTCTGCATCAATTGTCCAGACAGCGATCTGGCGAGATCCGTCGTTTCCATTCCCGCCAGCTTCGTAGGCAAAGCAGATCATCTCACCAGT
Source organism: Fusarium nisikadoi (assembly GCA_013623555.1). Classification (NCBI taxonomy): domain Eukaryota; kingdom Fungi; phylum Ascomycota; class Sordariomycetes; order Hypocreales; family Nectriaceae; genus Fusarium; species Fusarium nisikadoi. The sequence continues at coordinate 232,857 of JABFFB010000074.1, forward strand.
ATCGGGATCGAACTTGGGATGAGCAGTCATTGTTGGTGACTGTATCTGCCCTTCAAAGTCATATCGCCCGATTGTTTCCAGAGTGACTGGATCCATAGCATATGACGGGCCGTCTTCTTTTGAAGCCAGAAGCATTCCTCGCCAGAAGGTGATGTTGGTGTTGGCAGCAGTTCTGATGACTGACTTGACTAGCTCAGAGTCGGTGAAAGGATTGCGATATCTCCCGAATAGACTTCTTCTCTCTTTTGTTTCTGCCAAGAATCTGTCCGTCCTGACGTATCGCTGCTTATAGTCTGCATGGCCGTTTTGGATGCGAATGGCAGTGATGTTGCCATCTCCATTGAAATGGATGTCATCTTCAAAAACGGGAGGAAAGCGATGATCTGGCTGGACTCGGTAAAATGTACCATTTATCTCGGGCGGGATAGTCCCTGATACCTCGAGATCGAAGATGTCGCCCTCCAAGCGAAATGGTTTGTTGAAGCCGCTAAAGGTTCCAGTGTTTGGATACTTGACTTGGTTGCTGACCTTTTTTCCGTCGATATATCCGGTATCGATAAGAGGGGCAACGTCAAAGATATGGGCCATTGTGATAAGAGATAAGATAAGAGATAAAAGAATAACCACCTAAGGTAATGAGGACGGCATGAACTTCAATAGCAATACAAAGAGGAGCTGCAGCAAAGACTTAGTTCTCTAATTATCTGTCATGGCCTCTATAGATGGCTCTGAATTTCTGAATGGATCATGCTCGAGTGTCTCCACTTCTAGGCCTCCGTTTCGTAGGCTTGAAAGTGGAGACCTTTATCGGAAACATATCGCCGACGGCCCCTCACGAGACCCTCCATTTCGTCTATTTCTGGCAACTTCTTCGGCTCGGTACAGGGTAGTTTCGTGTGATGAATTATGCAGGCTCGCTGGAGGAGCAAAGGTCCAATGAGGTAGTCTATGGAGAGTCTGTTACCTTGATGGGCTTTCTATTTATGAGATACAGCAAATTTCCCAACATTCATAGCACATTCTACTCAATAAGCTTTAACATTCAATTGACAATCACTATTGTCAATCATCATGCCAGAACGAGGTACCATTGCCGTGGAAGAGGCCATCATCACACCATCAACAAAATGGCTCCTCGAAGAGACATTTTCCATTCTCAACCCCGGCGACAGCAGCAACAAAGCTCTTGAAGCCCACGCTGCAAAGCTGCTCGACATTCACGATAAGCGACTCGCAACCATGGATGCCGAGGGCGTCGAGTACATGCTCCTGTCATTGACTGCGCCGGGATGTCAAGGCATAACGGACCCCAAACTCGCAGAGAAAACAGCCAAAGAAGCCAATGACTGGCTGGCTAGCCAGGTCGCGGAACGACCGGACAGATTCGGTGGTCTCGCAGCTCTGTCGATGCATGATCCCGAAGAAGCGGCGCAGGAGCTTGAGAGAGCTGTCAAACAACTGGGCTTCTTCGGGGGACTTGTCAATGACTACCAAAGCGTAGAGGGAGGCTCAGGACGAGAGTACTTTGACACCGCCAAGTATGATCCGTTTTGGAAAAAGGCCGAAGAATTGGATGTTCCGATTTACTTGCATCCGAGATACGTATCGATCAAAGACCTTCAACCTGGGTCGCTGTATGGAGATCGACCTCATCTTCAGGGTGCTGCTGTACAGTTCCATCTCGATCTTTCGTACCATATCTACGCACTTTGCTCATCCGGTGAGTTGTCGCGATTTATTTCTGCCGATTTAGACACTGACATCACGAAAGGAGTTTTTGACAGATTCCCAGGCGCCAAGATCGTAGCTGGGCATCTAGGAGAGAAGTATGGATCACCAACTTAGAGGTAAGGATCGTCACTGACATTGCGACCAGCATACCTCTGAATCTCTGGAGAGCCAGCCACTGGTATAACAAACCCAGTAAAAAGGCCACTCGCCCGTCAAAAGAAGACTATAGCTACTACTTCAAGCACAACGTCTACATCACGACATCAGGAAACTTCTTCACTCCGGGTTTGAAGCTGTGCATTGAAACAATCGGCCTCGAGAGATGCATGTACTCTATAGGTAGCGATACTCAAAATGAAAATTATTACAGAGCGAAGCTGACATCCTGACAGATACACCATATGACGACATTGAGGAAGCGCAGGCGTGGTGGAGGACGGTGGACTTGGATGATGACGCAAAGGAACAGGTTGCAAGGACCAACGCTATAAAGCTGTTCAGGCTTCCGTTGGAGTACTGAGGTCTTGGAGAAGAAGCGGGGATCTTGGGTTGTCCCGAGCCATCGCTTCAATGCTTCCGACTCGTAGGATCTCCTCCGGGCTTGTCGGAAGGAGACCCGAAGGGAACCTCCAAAGATACGAATTAAGACAGCGTCATCATATCAATAAATATTGTGTTCCAGGAACCTTATGGTAACACACAAGTAGTACTTTGCTCAAGTCAGACTATCCTCTTGTTAATCTCCTAACCGGTATACTCATCACATTTCACCATGGCGATCGTCACCAGCGCCCCGCCGACTCACCAGGCTGCTGTTTACGACAAACCCGGTGAGCTCAGCACCAAGGTGGTAGACATCGAGACTCCCAGCCCATCTGCAGGAGAGGTGTTGGTGAAGCTGTAGGTCTATTGACATTGTGAGCCAGGGCTCTCGGCTAAGGACAACAGGTCTCATTCCGGCGTCTGTCACTCAGACCTTTCCATCATGAAGAACGCTTGGGGTCTGCCCTTCTCCCTTCCTGATAGTAAGTCTGATCCCCAACTTGCTAGTGGGCTTCTCTAATATAATTGATGTAGCTCAGGTTGGCGGTCACGAAGGTGTCGGCACAGTTGTTCAGATTGGCGTGGGAGCTGAGATACATGGCTTTGTAGTCGGAGACAGAGTCGGAGTTAAATGGCTGAGAGATATCTGCGGTAGCTGTGGTACGTAAATTCTTCGTAACTCACATGGTTGACTAACAGGGTCTCAAGTTTACTGCATCGCTGGAGAGGATGGCCTCTGTGCCAAGCAGTCTGTGTCTGGCATGTTCAACCCAGGAACATTCCAGCAATACCTCACTGTGCCAGCTCGATATCTGACACCTATCCCCGACGGTGTGAGCTCTGAAGTAGCAGCACCAATGCTATGCGCAGGACTGACCTCCTACGCAGCGTTGCGCAAGGTGAACGCCAGTCCAGGTGATTGGGTTGTTGTGTCAGGCGCCGGAGGAGGTCTGGGACATCTCGTTACGCAGATAGCAGCAAAAGCTTTTGGATATCGCGTTATTGGCATCGATCAAGCCAGCAAAGAGGAAGTTGTTAAGGAGAGTGGAGCAGAGGTATTCATTGATGCTGCAACGTCCGGCGGGGAGTTGACTTCCCAGGTGAAGAAGCTCACCGATAACCTCGGCGCCAACGCGGTAGTTGTATGTGCATCCAGCAACGCAGCATACTCCCAAGGGCTAGAGCTCTTGAGGCCTGGCGGAACGCTGGTAGGCGTCGGAATGCCTGGGGGAAAGCCGGTGGCAATTGCAAGTGCAATGCCTGGGCCAATTGTTCAGAAACAGCTCAAGATTGCTGGGTCGATACTGGGGAATCGGCAGGATGCGATTGATGTGCTGAACTTGGCGGCCAGAGGTGTTATCACGGTTCATTACCAGACGAGGAAGCTGAGTGAGTTGACGGAGGTGTTTAGGGATATGGAAAGTGGGCGTCTTGCGGGAAGGGCTGTTTTGGATCTGCAGAGCTAATGTATGATCCGTTTGGGAGCAAACTCTGTTTCTTGCGGAGTAATTCAGCTGGCAGGGAAGCTGTAGAAGGATTCCGACGTAGAACTCTAAATGAAACCTGTCACAGACATCTCACAACAACAGGAGACATCTCACATCAACGGGGTAGTCTTGATACGAAGATTGTGCGTACACTGCCTGAAGTGTGTTTTCAAGACTGTTGTGCTGAGCTGGCTGATAAGATGAGCGTCACCCTTTCGATGGAGGCGGCTGGACTGCAGATCACAACATAGATAAGCAAGGTTCCGTGCGCGAAGCTATATTAAACCTATAGCGAGGCAGTGAAAGCCAGAAAAATATTGATATTCCGACAGTTTAAAGTTTTGTTCTGCAGCTGAAACCAGGGCAGAATCTACCATATACGAGACAAGATCTATTATAAGCGAGGGGGCTCTGCCAGCGAGATCTGCCTAGCGCCGGCCGGAAGTACGGTACTCGACGATTCCCCCGCTTAGTCACGACGATCTGCATTCGTTTGCGGCCCGCCCTGGACAGAGTTGGGATCTTGCAAGGGCCGCCGCGCCACATGATTACGCACCATGTTTCTTTGCACGTCGTATTTAGAGGTCAAGGGTCGAGCTGATAGGTCAGGGACCCTGAACGGCGAAACGGTTGCTGACGTCTCCCAGGCGCTTGAAGCGATCGGAATTAGGAAACACATGTGAGGCGAGGCTGGTGCTGTTGTTGGCACGGAAACTGACACAGTTTCACTGGGGTTTGGATCTATGTCTGGCTCCAGCCCTTTTGCTGCGATAGGGGGTTGGGCAGTGAGGTCGTATCGATCGCAATGTAGGATTACAGTACATGTTAAATATTTGGGCTGGCTCTGTGATTTCCCATTGAGTCTTTGACAACTAACTACACCTCGATTTCTTTCTGATTCACTGAGTCTCTATCAACTAACCATGTCGACTTCCGATTCGAAGCCCCCGAGCCCTCCCACGACAGCATGCATCGGCCTATCCGCTACAGCCCTTATCGTCTTCGGCATCCTGTTATTCCCCGCGATATATGTAGCGTACAAGCACCGGAAGACTGGAAAGTCGTGGTTCCCCCCCTTCATGTTCTTTTTCATGTTTCGCATGACTTCGGACATTTATTACCTCTCCCGGCTTAATGAGCCCGATACTCCGACTACATACGCCATGGTGGCCGCCGGTGCGAGCACAGGTACTCTGTCAGCGGCCATAATGGGCTTGATCTACGAGGCGTACGTGACCCTCCGTCCACCCGGGCTTCTTGGATGAAATCTCACATTGATCAAGGTTGAAACTCCCATTATTCCCGTACAAGCGCCAAAGAAACCGGATACTGATCATCGCGATGAACATAATCTACAACACCGCCACGGTCCTCGCAGCCTATGGCGGAACACGAAATACATCGAGGCCGGAAAACGTAAATAACGAAGTTAGCGAAAAGATCGGCAATGTCACCATGTTCCTTGTCATGATCGGAACTCTGGTCTGGATATATCCTGCTGCCAAACACATCTCCTATGCTCGACAAGACGTAAGCTACCCATCTGCCGAAGTGCTGCTGTTGGCTGCGGCGCCTGCTACGGTCCTTCAGTTGATCCGAATGAACTACGACCTGATCTACACATTCACGCACATCGCCATCTTGCATCCTACCACAGGCTGCTTTGCCATCCGATTCATCACCTTTCTCCTGCAGCTCGCTATTGTTTTATTGATAATTGTTGGCGGCTGGTTCAGTAGAGATGCTGGAGTACTCCGCGCCAAAGTTCTCAAGACCGATAGCACCTCTGAATTGGTTTGAGCTTTAGACTCTATAGTGGAACACGATGGTCTGGAAAGAGATATATGTCTGACTAAGGAGCTGGCTCCAGTCAATGAAAATGAATCTAGTTAGTTATCTATGCTAGTTATGATATCAATAGAAGGGGACAATAAATGGGATAAATCTCTAGATGACAGATTGCCGTTTATCGGGACTTGCGCATGTTTTCTAACAGAGACCATTGTTCCACTTTATGCCAAATAGGCTTTAGAGAGAGGAGAGATAGATAGTATAAAGATTAATGTAACCCTATGTTATCTTCGCAATATCGGCCTTTGATCTGGTGGGTACGGCTCCTCTGACTTGACCAATTGGTATTGCACGGCGTCCGGGAGCACCGGCGACATCTGGTTATGCGGGGCATAGCCAGGCACTCGCAAGATCCAGGCATGATCCAAACACAGGTCCAGAAGCTTGAAAAAGAAGAATTTGCTCACAATAACAGAAGATGAGATCACCAAGCCTATGAAGACCTACCTGACCACCATGTTGCCAAAGGAACCTCCGGAGCAGTCGGATCTAGGTCCCCTGCAGGGTCCCATGCCACGTCTGATGCCAGAGGTAGACAGCTCACACAGGAGTTTCAAGCCAAACGAAGCCTTCTTACAGGCTGCGAAAGACGAGCGCCTCGATATTCTCACCCAGCTCGTTAAAAGAGGCGTCAACGTCAATGCCTGCGACGAAAAGGGACTAAGTTCTATGCGCTGATTTAAGCTCTCAGCACAAGTCTCTACTGCAAATAACACATCTAGCTAATAGCTAAGACATTATCCTAAAATAAGTTAATTATAACTTAAAGTCAATATATCTAATCTAAATTCTTACAATAGTATCTCAATTACTAGCTAGATGTGTTATTTGCAGTAGAGACTTATGGCTGAGAGCTTAAATCAGCGCATAGAACTTAGTCCTAGGTAAGTTTAGTATAACTTAGTATTACTATTCTCAACTTAGTGTAGTATTCTTGATTAGATCCTGACACCACTATTTTACGCGGCTGGGGCCGAGAATTTGGAAATAGCTTCCAGACTATTACAAAAGGGCGCATACCCAAGCATGCAAGACGATGAAGGACAGACAGTGCTTTCACGAGCTTCCTTTGAGGGAAATTTCGACATCATGTCACTTCTGTTTGCCTACGGTGCAGAAGTCAACTTGGCAGATGCAGAAGGATGGACATCTCTAATGACGGCGTCTGAACAGCATCACGATGAAGTTTGGCTCTGCTTCTTGAGCATGGAGCCGATCCGAGCGTGAGGGACAAAAACGAGTCTACGGCAATTATGCAGGCTGCGATTAATGGACACGCTGATATTGTAGCCCGCCCTCTTGATGCTGGTGCTGATCGCAACGCCCAGACGAGCGGCCTCTTGTCATCGCCGCCAGGCAGGGCCGATACCTGACCGTTGAGCTCTTCCTAGAGGCTAGCTACTCCTCGGCTGGTGTCCGACAAGAGCACATATGGGATGTCATCACTGTCGCTGCTGAGCGTGGCGAGGACGCCGTTCTGGCTAGCTTGATGAGGCATTATGAGCCGGGTGAGACTGAGGAAGAGACGCCGTGGGAGTGGGTGAAGCAGTATCGACTTGGTGACTAGTACCAGTTGCGGAGGCCTTACTTTGAATAATACATTCCTTGTATGAAGCCATAGGGAATAATATCTAGGCTAGATAGCTACGTAATGGGCGTGCAATTGCCGCTATCTTATGCCGACCTGAGTCTCCACCGCGTTTTCAGCCATACCCAAAGCGACAACCCGTGTTGCCTGTGGCGCTCTTAGTGAATTGAAGCCCAGCTGGTAGGACAGAGTAGGCCCAAGGCCCAGATGCGGGGAAGCCCTGGTCAGTTGATAGGGGGCTCAATTAAGCCTAACCCGCTAGCCAATACACGTCGCAGTGTAGTTCGTCACCCCCGCAAACTCGTGGATCTAGAGTCTGGGGTAGTGGGGACAGTCATCTCCCCCGGCGAACCTTCTCTCTCTCAAGTCGCGACTGTTCTTGAGATTATCTGCTTTTGCGCATTGTCCTGTAGCCAGGCTACGGTATCACAAGAAAATGTCGACCCGAAGCTCCAAAGTCACCAAGAAATCGAGGGTGAGTCGGACGGCCATCAGCTGCGATCGCTGCAAGTCAAGAAAGACAAAGGTAAGGGCCCCGAGCCTATCACGATGTTCGCCTTATTAATCCTTTCTCAGTGCAATAAACCTGGTACGTGGGCTTCAAAATGCCAAGCGACAAGAGACTGACATTCAGTGCAGATGCCGATGGCCCGTGTGATTACTGCCGCAGCATCGATGAGGTTTGCTCAGTGGACATGGAGAAGCGGCGGCAAAAGCCCTTCTACTTTGTATCCGAAGAGGAGTACCGTCTCCTGCGCGAGCTATGCAGTAACTGCTTCCCGGATGAGGAGTTGACGATACCGAATCTGCGACGATTGATTGATGAGAACAAAAAGCCCGCGTTCAAGACCCAGACGGATATCGTGACGCCTACATTGTCTCTGATCGAAGTATCGGCAGAAGCACCCATCATAGATTGTGGAGACGAACTGGTAGATCAAGGAGAGATCTTACTTCACGATGTAGAAGAGAGTCAAGCCGAGGAAGAGGAGATATTGCTGCCAGAGATCGTCAATCTACACCATGACCTGGGCTGTCTACTAGCCGACGCCCATGGGGAGTATCGTAAGTCCCCTTCCCGTACACAACCCGCGCCCCTTTCTAACTCGCCCAGGCTACATGGGAGCAGAGTCTGGCGCCAGCTTCAACAGCGCCGTGAGGTCATGGATGCTCAGAATGGGCGCTGCGACGCGGCACAAAGACAAGGATAAAGACAAGATACCAGGAATGCTCAAAGTCAGCCCGCCATCGGTAAAGTCTCCCCTGACAGACGCTGTGTCATCGCCAGGGAATCCATGTCAGTTTCCATCGCAGGATCTGCTGTCAGCTTGTGCAGCTCGCTTCTTTGAGCAGGTCCACTGCCTGTACTGGATCTACTCGGCGGAGTCATTCTATACCCGACTTGAGACGACTTTCTCCGGCGATGCTGGGCAACTCACTGCGTCGTGGCTTTGTTCACTTCATGGGATAGTGGCTCTTTGTGCTTCGTGTGAGCCGTCACTTAACGGTTTGGTCAGTGGGCAGAAGGCGCATGACTCGCTGGAGATGGCCAAGTCTCTGGTGACGAGGGTCTGTGATGAAGCGGATCTGGATAGTATCCGGGCATTGATAGTGCTGGTAAGTATGCTGGTTGCTCCTTAGAATCTGTACTGACGACAATTCCCCAGTCTCTGGCATTCCATTCCAATGGCTTCACCAACTCAGCATACCTCCACATCGGTCTCGCAGTCCGCATCGCTTTCTCGCTAGGTTTGCATCTAGACAAGTACTCCACCAAGAGTGGAGTAGTAAGCCAAGCGCATGCACGTCGTCTCTGGTGGACACTGTATCTTGTTGACCAGGATCTCTCTCTTGCTCTGGGAAAGCCAAGCATGAACAGTCCACCGAATGAGACGTCCTGGAAACCACCTCTACCATCTGAATTTGTAAGTACTGAGTATAAGCCACCCTGCAAGCCATTTCTAATACGTTGTTAGGTTGTAAGCCCAGGCTCCCATACGCCGAACGGGTATCTCGAGCAGTGCATACGTCTCGCTCAGATAACGCAGGGTATACGGCAGAGTCTCTACGATGGACCTGTACACGGCGGACAAAAGCTATCACGAGCTCACTTCGACGATTCCATGAGTGCACTACAAGACTGGTTAGATCACGTACCGCCACACCTTCATCTAACATCTTCGATATCACTATCCTACAGAAGATCCGTGTCCCTGCTACACCTTCGCTATTGGAGCACCATGATGCTCGTGACCAAGCCCTTCCTTCTATACAATTTACTACAAGGCATCGAACTGGTTGAGTCGGCCAAGCAGCCAATATTCGCTACACTCGCCAAGACCTGTGTTTCTGCCGCCGAATCAACGTTTGAGATACTGGAAAGTATGGTCCTTCACAAGGTGGCCTCCAGCTTGGTCATGGCCGATTATCTCTTCGCCTTACAAGCACTTCAAGTCATCGTCGCTGCTTGCGGACTATATCACATGGATGGCCATCAAGCTCGTGCGAAGCAGTGTCTGCGAATATTGCTAGCTATTAGTGTATCTGGTTATCCGAAGCATCTTATCCCAGAGACGTTATTCCAGCTACAGCAGTGCGGACTTGCCGAAGGTGTCGAGGAAACATCGAATATTACTCTACAACCCCCCGAACCGTTAGGATATTCTCAGATGGTGACTGAGCCTCTGCAACGGTACGTACTAGTTTACCAAAGTCCCGTTGAGTTTTATTAATGGGTGCGCAGGATCTCTCTTGACCATAGCACGGATCAACTAGCGATGACATGGTTGAATGAGCTCGACATGGCGGATATCGTAGTCGACAATGGATTTCTGGATAATCTGATGGACATTTCTTCAATCTTCCCTTTTGGGTCATCATGACTATGGTCACTTGGGATGCTGTCTTATAATAATACTTATTGTATAATCAATGCCTATTTCTGCTGTAGACCTTGCAATGGAACTCCCTAATCTTGACAAACCAGACATTCTCCGTCTCGTACTCGGGCTCTCCAGACTTCGTATCTGGAAGAAAGTCAAAGTGCCGAACTATCTGTGGGACAGCTTTGGAAAGCTCCATGAGGCTGATGTTTTTGCCCAGACAGGTACGCGATCCTTGGCCAAACTACAGCGAGGGTTAGAGTATGGTACTGGGAGGTGTCCAAGGCTTAGTACTTACAGTCATAAAGTAAGATTCACGTTCTTTCACCAGTTCTGGGTAATCCAGCCACCTCTCGGGCCGGAATACATGGGCATCATGGCCAAACACTTTGGTGTTGGCATGGGCTACCCAAGCATTAATGCCAACCACGGTCTGCTTTTTGTCAGTATAACTGTGAGACTACATGAAAGTTCTAAGTACGCACCCCTGGAGGGAAGTATTGTCCTGCCAAAGTCGCACCGTCTGACGGAACGACCCGGCCGAGGCTGAGTCCTGTGGCAGGATGCATCCGTAGACCTTCTTTGATGACGGCCTGTAGATAGGGAAGCTGGTTGGCCTCGGCGAATCTGATTGGATCCGATATTGTGCCTTGACTCTCGTGCTGTTCAATCTCGGCTCTGAGTTGCTGAAGAACTCTGGGGTGCTTGATTAGATTGAAGATGATGGAGGTCAAACTGATAGATGTTGTGTCAGACCCAGCGCCGATATTCATGTTGCAGACAGAACTGATGTCAGCATTGGTGACCTTGTCTGGATCTTGCGCTTGGATGCGTAGGAACTTGGTGACAAAGTCCTCTGCCGCATAGCCATCGGCTTCTTCATCTCCCCTGACCTTGTCGCGCTTCTCTTCCAGTTGTTCATCGGCAAATTCTCTGACGTGAGTTAGGCCTGATGCAGTCTTTGAACGCATCTGTCGGCGGAATAAGGTCTTGTGCCACTCTGGGAACACCCCGACATTGGAACAGTAAACAAGATACTGGCTCAGAGATGACATGATGCCTTGTATATCTTCACCAGAGTCTAGAAAGCCGAACCGTTTACCGAGCTACCAGACTCAGTCAGCTCTATCAGATTCAACGGCGACTGTGCATCTCACCGTCATCATGCCTATTACATCAAAGGCATAGCACTGCATCCAGTGAGGTATCTCCACGGTGGTGCCAGACCGAGCAAACTCTTCTAATCGGACCCGAAGAACTGCAGAGCATTTATCGATAAAAGGTTCGAGCTGGACCAGGTTAGTCATCGAGTAAGCTGCTGCGACCTTTCGTCTGGCTTGGGCGTGGAGATGCGGATTCGGCTCGACGAAGATGTTGGGCATTGAACTGAAGGGATTGCCGCTGGCATAATACCACGGAGACTGCTCAAGCTTGTTAGCTGTATCTGATAGCGTCATACCTGTGCGCAACGGACCTTTGTGAATCCTCGGCCACTGCCATAGATGATCTTGGCTGCCGCAGGATCGTCGATACTGTACTCGTTCGGCGCAATGCGTACGACAGGCCCTGGGATGATTGTCAGATTGAATTGACGCAGCGAATGAGCCAACTGACCATATTTTCTATGCAGTTCGATACTGGTCTTTGGGTATGTCCCAAAGTATGTTTGCTTCAAAAGCCATAGTCTTGTGAATCGTGCAAGAAACGGTCCAGGCACTCGTCGCAAGGGAGAACGAATGAGTTTGACGAGGGTCAAGGTGAACCAGCCCAGAGCCAAACAACAGGCTAGCAAAGCATAAAGCGATACTGACTTCATAGTTGAATGTGTCATAGATTGATGATTATTGTCAATTCCATGTGGTGTTAGGATTAAACATGATCTGACCTTAAGATTCCTCCCTCTCGTGAAGTCTACATATTCCATCGAGCGGCAAGGGTACCTACGACAAAAGCGTAACATTAGCCGATCGCTTTATGTCATGTGGGGGCTCCCTGCCGATCAGAATCGTGGGGTTTGGCCCTTGTCCATCGAAATGATGTGGCTGGACATTATTTCGGGGCCATCCCTCCGGTGACCATGAAGGCTGAAGTTGAGATCACAAGCCCTAGCCCCTCTTTGGTTTTCGGGGTGTAGATGCCCGCACCTCACCCTGCTTATCGCCATCGAAGCTACCAATTACTCGTTTCGGTAGCGAATGCAACTGGTATTCAATGGCAATAAGATCCTCCAATATGATAGAGTGTGTTGTTCTATAGATCCGGCGGGGTAGATGATGAAAATCACATGTGAAGTAAAACAAGGTGCTGTATGTATTTTTGCTTCAGGTCGTGTTGAATGGGATCTCATCCTTGGCAGCGCTCTACTGCGATTAGCAAACACGATTCACCTTCTTGCTCTTCATTAGATGAGGCATGTGATTTTGAATGGTGCCAATCAAGTACAACACTGTCTGTTACTATACCTATCCTGTACATGATGCACATCTGTCAAACAGTCCAGTCATTAATAACCCTCGCAGGCGGCGCACTACTCGCCGGCTCCCTCCACTTGGGCGCCTGCAAATCCTCATCCGCCACCTGCCTCCCCGTGACAGGATGCACGTAGTGAAACGGCACGACCCTCGTATCAGGCCACAGATCGCCCCCCTCCCACAGCTCATCCGGCCCGAGCGGATTCGCCGGATACGTCTCGTTGAACAAGGGCACAAACCGGTCCGAGCTCTGCCAGCCGTGCTCGACACTCCCGTGCCAGAAGGGGTGGTACCGCAGCCGGAAGATCTTCCACACCCCGTCCTCCTTGATGTACTCGTTCTCGTAGACGCCGCCCTCCCACCACTGGCGCTGGCCGCCGGGGTACTCGGGCGACAGGCTCTTGTGGGTGCCGGCGCTCATGAGCGTCCTACCGCGGTACTTGGCGGTGTTGGTGCCCGGCTGGAAGTCGACTACGTCCTGGCCGATGAAGTGGTCTAGGAGCCAGCCGTGAATTGGGCCATTGCGGCCGCCGACGAAGTAATTGGACCATCTGTCGATGAAGAGCCGACGGATGGAATCTTTACCTCTGAAGCGGCCATTCAGGAACTGCACGTATGCATCAGGAGAGTCTGAGAACAGATCCACCACCTTGTCATGTTAGTAATGTGTTTACTGGGATGGCATTGGCTGGAGGCGGTGCATACCTCTTTGTAAAGACATTTGTCAAGGTAATATCCGTAGATATGCTGCAGTTTTCGTACATCCGCTTCAGCTGTGCACAAATGAGATCAACTAAATCCAGATTTTGAGCGATGATAATTACCGGTGAGCTTTTCGATCTTGGCCTCCATGGCCTTGAGCTGTTTCATGACACTTTCAGGATCCATGTTCGCGGTGATTCAGCTGTTCCACCGTCGCGTCGAGTTAATTTGCAGAAGAACAGGGAGCTCAATGTACAGTGAACAATAGCAGTCTACTAAGAGATACCTGCTGAAGCCCATTGGATCTCCGGGAGGTCTTATACCTGTAGACTAGCTATTTCGGGAGTGGCTGTCAGCCTCCGGTGAGGGGGGGAGATTATCGGCCTCGATGGTTCGGCTGTTGTGTTCTGTCGGAAGCATACCGCCGATGGTACCAGATTTTACCAAGAGCTTTGTAAACCTGGGGAATGCATCGCTTAACGCTCGGCCAACCTAGAATTTGCTATAGTACCGAGTGAGATCGCGGGGTAAGATCTGGGGAAGCGCGTCTAACAGGGCCCAGAACGTGCGCGGTGTTGATAAAAGGATATATTGCTGATCCTTCCTCTCCACTTCTGATGCAAGGACAAGGACGCAAATGCAAAGTCATCTCTCTCATCCAACATCACTTTCTATTCTCTGAGATAGTCCGTCCATCAACATGGAGATTAATCAGGCCTCTGCTAGAGGTCAACTCAATTCGCTATGGAGCGAGAAGCGATTGATCGCCATTTGCTTCTTTATTGCCTTGGCTCAGTTCCAGTACGGATTTGATTCAGCTGCCGTTTCTGGCTTCCAATCCATGCCTGGCTTCCTTATCGTCTTTGGCTACGTCGATGTAAGTCTATCCCTCAGACCATTCCTCGCAATCCCAGTAATGGATGAACACTGACGGAGTCATTCAACAGCCCACGAACCCAATCGGCTACAACATCACCACCAAAGTCCAAACCCTTCTGCAGAGTCTCATCAGTCTTGGTGCCCTGGCAGCATGCATCCTTATCTTCAACTTTGGTCGTTTCATCAGCCCTCGAGTCGGCCTCTGGATAGCTTCGCTCTTTGGCGTAGTCTCAGTCGCTGCACAAATGGGAAGCACGCATCTCGCCGCGTTGTACTTCGGTCGTATCATGCTTGGGTTCTCCAACGGCTTCTACAGTACCTTTTCGGCGATCTACATCGGAGAGTCTACACCAGCGTACCTTCGAGGTGCGGCTATTGGCTTGGTCGTCTTGCAGATCAATATTGGTGCTCTTGTCGGTATTGCCGTCGACAACGGAACTCAGGCCATGCTCAGTCGCTTGTCATACCAAATACCTCTCGCAATCATGTTTGTTGTTCCGGTCATGATGTCCGTGGGACTCATATTCCTACCAGAGACTCCTCGCTATTACATCTCCAAGGGTCAGGACGATAAGGCCGAGGCTGCGATTCGAAAGCTACGGGGTATAACCGATAATGATAGAATTCGTGAGGATATCATGATCATGAAGAATGCTTGGCTGGAAGAGACTGAGATGCGTTCCACTACTCATCTGCTTGACGCTTTCCGTGGCACCGACTTACGACGCACTCTTCTCAGTATCGCGACAGCTGTTGGCCAAGCTAGTACTGGCATCTACTTCATCGCAGCCTTTTCAGTCTTCTTCTTTGTCCAGGCACGAATTGGTTCACCTTTCATGTGGGTCATGGTATCTCTCGCAATCGCCCTCACTGGAAACATGCTCTCTTTCCCCGCCGTGCGCTTCTTCAACCGTCGACACCTTCTCCTTGGTACATCTCTTCTCAATAGTGGTCTAATGCTGGGTATGGCTGTTGCCTACACCGTGTCTCCCGTTGGGTCTCCCCTTGCTGGCAAGGTTCTTGTCGGGTTGAGCATCGTCTTCACCTGGGTGTACGGTATTGGCCAAGGTCCTGTCCTATGGGCCCTACAGACTGAGATTCCTTCTCAGCGACTGCGAGCACAGACAGTTGGCTTTTCCCAGGGTACAAGCTTCTTGGCTTCATGGCTATCCTCGTATTGTACGCCGTACTTTATCAACCCTGAGTCACTCAACTGGGGTCCCAAGTACTGTTATATCTGGGCTGGTAGCAACTTGATCTTGGCTGTCTTTACATACTTCTTCATTCCGGAAACTAAGGGCCGAAGCTTGGAGCAGCTGGATGAGTTGTTCGAGAAGAAGATATCGGCATGGAAGTTCAAGGGCTATGTCACCGATCTGCAGCAGGCTGATACAGATAACTACGTGGGCCGGATGGATCCGAACGAGAAGAGAGGTGCAGTTGAGTTTGAGCATAAGGAGAACTAATAGGGGTTGTAGTTCTGGACACTTCAAAGTAGCTATCTTAATGTCTCTTAGTAATGCCATTTACTTAGCAAAGGGTTAAGCTATGTCTTGTTTCTTTCATCGCTTTATTAACATCTTAAAGCCGCCTGCTATTTATTTGCAACATGACTACCAAACCCTTGCTAGGTTACCTATTATAATAATAATTACTTCATTTGGCCATAATTATATTTTAAATAACAGGGACTATAAGGCGAAGCCAGATGTGCTATTTCACAGTTAAAGTTTCCGCCTCGCCTCCAAGGCAAATATCTTCATGTGTGTGCGTCTTGACTTCATGATTACACCTGTCTCTCAGCCAGTAGACGATAGCAACATCTTTGTGGGAGCCTGGGCCTTTGCAGAAGCCAAATATGATGCATGGTTGCTGACTAAAGGCTCAGCAGTCACCACACTCCGTATTAATATAGCTAGACTGTTAAGAAGTATTCACCCCAGCGTTATCTTCTTAGCCTCTTAAGAGCTTGGTTCTTATTTTACTTAGAAAGTTCTTAGGCTTACCTTATAATTTACTTTTAGAGCATTTAAATATATTAAACCTGCAAATGGTGTTTAGCCAACTTGAATTCGTACTATAGCTTTAGTAAATGAGGGGGTTGAAACCCATCATATGATTGGATAGTTGTTCTTGGATAAGCAGCCACATCACGACTTTCGCTTTGAGCTCTTATCTTAATCAGGTCTTCAAAGCCTGATATTTGCAAACCCAACTTCTTTCAATCAACTATCTTTTTACACGGAAGCTATTTCTCCACAACTACAGTATGAGTTCCAACCTTGACCTGGTCGCCAAAGGCATGGATATCACGGCTAGAGGCATTGATCTCATAACGGTCCTCACTCAGGTTTCCAACCGTGCTGAAGGCTACTCTCTGATCCTCAAGGAAGTTGGGTACTGGCTTGGGAAAGAGGGGCTTGATGAGATGGAGCTCACGAAATTTCTCAAGTCGACGAGAGCACTTTTTCGCCCCAATGAACAAAGAGAAGTTGGCGGTTTCTTCGATGCAGTCAGCGATCGAAGGCCGAGGCCATCAGTCGTACCACTATGGGCACAGCCTTCAGGTGCTCTTGGGCGACTTATTGCTGGAGATCCTTTCCAACGGTGGCTCACCTCGACTATTTGTTGTCTTTTTCGCTACCATGATGAGCGATTCATCAAAATGACAGTATCGTCACTCATCATCCTCGCCTCGCGACCCGGACAGAAGCTGCTGACCGAATATGAACTGGCCTACCACCCCGAAATGCTCCAGCTTGAAGAGATAATCTCAAAGGTAATCGATAGCAACTGGCTGCACATCGCCAACTCGGGGATCATTGGATCCGATACAGAATGCCCGCGTCTGCCCACAGAGCTGAAGTGGGCCTGCAAACGTGGGCATAATATCGCAAGCTACAAGCTGGCAGTTGTTCTGAGTAAACTCTGCAACCCACCAAGAGAAATAATTCTCGACAGTGAGCTTCTACTCACAAATCTCACGCTGTGGCTCACCTGGCATTTCAGCGGTCGGCTGCGTGTTGTGGTTAGTGGCAGCGTTGTTTATGACAGAATACTCGGCCAGGCAGACAGCACTGTGGAGCTTCGTGTCAAGAGATTCTGTTCCATGGACGAGGATGGGCAAGGGCGTTGTTCAATCGAGCACGGCCAAGCCAATAGCTTCGAAATGATGGAGAATGTAGCGGGCGATCTAAGATCACTCTTTACAGGCGAATACGACAATATTCAGACACTGAGGTCGGAGCCTCGGGTCAGAACAAAACTGTATGAGAGCCCATTTAGATATCCACAAGGATGTCGAAAAAGAATGGAAATCCAGTCCCTTCGAACCGGTCAGGAGTTGCTGAGATGGTTTTGCTCGCTGCCGATCAAGAAAGAATCCATGGGTTCAAGACTTTGCTTCAAGGTCTTACTAGCACCGGATGACGCCGGAGACAAGTCGATCGAACGAGTGGCAGATCTTTTGGGAAGAACACCACAACTACTTGTCAACACATGTGGCGAGCTTGGGAGAAACTCTGTGGTATTCTCTCCCCCGGGGGACTTAGCATCCCCAGAAAGACAAGCCTTCTCTGATATCATGGACATGGACAACGTCTCAGAGTTTTCTGGGGGACAAGTTGACAATACCGCCTTTGAAGAGAAGCCCTTGATCTTGCTTCGATATTTCCCCATTCTACAAGATCTAATTGATCAAGCGAAACTATCATGCAAGTGCGGCAACTGCGCGAAAGATGACCCTACATTTATCTGGGACGAGCACTGCCTCAGATACACTTCTTTTATGGAGGCCATGCTGTATTTCGCGCATGGGGTAGCGGACGCCTTCGGAGCACCAGATATCTCGGGATGCAGCGCAGCCACAGCAGGCGACTCTGACGCAATGGAAATTCTTCTTGACGCTATTGATGACTGTGTTTTTGACCCAAGCAATCTCGAGGGTAGCTTACAGTGGCACACTATTCTTTCTACAGTTTGCCAGAACTTTCTTGGCTGTCCGCCTCTGGACAAGTTGACAGACGCAACCTACAATGATTCCCCCGATGACATCCCCCATCCTTTCATGCAACATCTGGGGACTACCGTAATTGCTGTACAGCATGGCGATCTTGCTGTCGTCGCACCGTGGATTGACCTCACAGAAAGGCTCAGCTTGCGCAGATGCTTTCGCTTGGAAGTCGTCCAAGGCCGCCTCGGAATCCCTATCCATACAGCCGAAAATGTGCGATTTCAGGCAATCGCACGAGATGCCGCAGTTATTGAAACGCAGCATACCGAGGATGTCAGTGACTACGAACAACTGTTCAAGATGCCTGTACGGGATGGAGGTTCGGAGATCCAGCTTACAGCAGACAAGTGCAACGTACGCCATGATTTCATGCTCATGTCTGTAGCAAGTACAAGATACAAGCTCTTGATGAGAGTATCGTCTGAATCCCACTCTCGCATGATTGACCCGAGCCGGGCAATCCTCAAACTAGCTCGGGGCATACACTCCCTGAGATGTAACCACAGCTCGAACAGAGCCGTCACTATACCTCGTGGTCTTTCTGTTGAGCTCTATCGCTTTGATGAGGCCCTGGGAAGATGGGGTGTACCGGTGCCGAAGTTGGCTGAGGGAGTTGTGCTGTCGGAGAGCACGAGGACAACTAGGTCCAAGGCAAAGAAGGTCTCCAGCAAACTGGAGAAGCCCATCCGCGTTACTCATGTGCTGGACTCATCTATCAAGTTCAACATTGCTCTTGCACTCAGTGGCGACAATCCCACGTTTCTATGCAGTGATAGCATCTGTTTGAACTGTGCGCTAAAGCAGACGGCAGAGCTACCAGTGGATGGATGGGGAAAGGCCTATGGGAGAATTCTTATTAACTATTTTGAATCTAAGCAAGAGAAAGGATTTACAAGCCGATATTTAGGATATAGCAAATCCTAAAATGTGTAGTTAAAAATATTCTTTTAAAATTATTTTCATAATAAACTATTAAAGTATTTATTAAATTTATTTCTTTATTTAATTATTTAATTAATTTGGGTACTTACTATTAATTATAATATATAGTATTATAAAGCTACTTAAGGATATATTACAGATTATAAAGTATACCTTGATATTAAGATCGTTTAAGAGTAAGACTATGTATTATTATATCCTACTTTATAATAAGATCTGTCTAGGAATACTATACGCTGCGATCCGGCTGATTGAATTAAGTAGCAAGCCTCGGGAGCGAAAGGGCTTGGTCAATTCTGGGTAAAGATCCCTGTTGGTCGTCGTGCACCGTAGTATGTCTCATAACGGGATTGACTTTACGGGCAAGATAATTGGAATTATTTTAACCGCCCTACTGAGATCTCAAAGTTGCCAACTCTTCTTCCGTGACCTGACCATCAAACTCCTGCATCTTGGGCAAGTCCTTCAATCCCTTTGCCGTCGCAGAAACACATCGACCGAGAGGTGTTCCGTACTTGAACATTCCTTCACTATAAGGGTTGAACCAACCCTTGTCGAGGAACTCGCGATCCACAGTTCCGAGATACAGGTGAAAAGAGTCCCGCCATCCGTCGGGTAATTTTCCATCGGCGCAATATTCCGGCTCAAGTTTGAAGTGGTAACACAGCTGCGTTCCGCAACGGCCACAGAAGCTGCGGGATACATCGGAGCTGCACTTTGCGGAGTGGAAGAAGCGCAGCCAGGTTTTGGCCTCTCCTGTTGCGCGGAGGACATCCATGGCTGGGATGTATGGAGGACGGTCCGCGTCTGCTTTTGCAGAGTCGTATTCATCTGCAAGCACGTCCAGGATGCGACCAGAGACGATATCTGATTCAGATGAGGGTGCCATGGCGGAGACGGTGAGCATAGGCGCCGGGACGTCAAGTACGCCAACGGCAAGGAACGAGCCAGTTGATCGACGGCAGTCGTTGCAGTGGCATGTTATGGCGCCTGGGAGTTTGATGCCATAGGCCGAAGGGGCGAGGGGGTTCAATGGACGATGCTCCACTGCAGGAACATCTATTCGATAGCGGATAGCGCCGCAGGAGCAGCCACCGGTTGCTTTGACGGGTTCGTTGGGGAGAGGCATGTTGATGGAGGAGGAAGATGGTTTTGGATTTTTTGGTTACAAGTCCGGGATCCCATCTTATATTGTGCTCTATGTCTGTTCTGTTCGATTGACGATAAATTCCGAAGCTGAAACCTGACCGAGGCTCATGACGGTGAGGCGCTCTTGGCAGTCCTTGCTACTGGTGGACTGTTGTTGTTTCGCGGTATTATTACCAGAACAACACAAATTGTCTATGGAGCGTGAAATTTCATTGCGCCCTGTGATCAGCTAAATCATTGTCGTGTCTCGCTCCAGGCTAGATCGTGACTTGAGGGGTTTATATTGACTGGATCGCTTGGTTTTAGCATGGCTTTATCGCTGCCAAGCCTGACTCAACCACTCAGAGCCAGAGGACGGTGCCCACAGGGCGCAACGAGTTCCGCCGTGCTTATGCGTTACGAAAACCGTGATAGAATACGAGTAATTGCCTGATAAAAATTCACAACCGCTAAACCGCTCGTGATGTCATTTTTCATCTGCTGTAAACGTGGCGCTGGGGGGCTCAGACCAAGCTGAGCGGTAGGGGAGTACTGAAAGGGGAAAGTAAGCTTACTCTCAAGTAGGACTGTTTATTGGTCAATTGTCGTAGCTCGGTCTTTGCCCCTGTTTCGTTATCGATAAGGATCACGCTGTGTTACCCTAAACTCAAAGACCGAGCAGCGCCTTGAATATTTCGTCATTGAAATACTGTATAATAGCTTTTAATAATCCGAAGGATTTTAATGCGACTTAATTACACGTTTCAATCGTGGCTTAGTATCGCATCGTGGCTCAGAGTCTTTCCTAAAGATCGAGCGTGCTTTGGAACCGCATTCGGTCTTTTACTTCAATTACGGTGCCAGACTTGCATTGAAGGTCTACCTAATATATAATATCAAAGCTATAACCACAATCGTTTATTCTTGTCCTGGTATCTATTAATACCTCCAATTGATTAACCTCACAAAAAATGCATATTCTTGCCCTTCTCGCTTTTCTCAAGGGCTCCCAAGCCCTGCTTGTCCCTTCACCCCCAGGACCCTTTCATGTCGCCTTTAAAAACTTCGAGCTGGTTGATACCAACCGCATCGACACATTTGCCCCCAAGCCTGATACCAAGCGCCGTCTCATGGTCTCTGCCTATCTTCCCATCGACGCCCAATACGGCTGTAAAGATGAAGTTGTTCCATATGTGCCTGCCCTTACAGCCAAGGCCTATGGCAAGGTGGCCGCGACTCTTGGCTTACCCGACAACATAGTCAAGGATTTCGAGATGAAGGTCTGCAATATCTCGAGTGTCAAGCCAAAGAGGTTTCATAAGCCGAAAAAGGAATACCCCGTCGCGCTTTTCTCACCGGGTTATCAAGGTTCAAGGCTTGTGTATGGTGCCATGGCAAGGTCGCTTGCAAGTCTTGGGTACATCATTCTGACAGTGGACCATACTTATGAAGCATTTGTGGTTGAGTTTCCTGACGGAACTGCTGCACCTGCTGCTGAGTTTCCGGATAACATGAACTCGACGTATCTGCAGCTCGAGGTAAGCCCCCATAAAACCTCATACAGGAAGGACATTAGTAACTTCGAGATTAGGCCCGAACTAAAGATGAGTCCTTTGTCATCTCGCAACTCTGCAATCACACGCTCGTGGAGCAGGTCTTTGGTGACTTCCCTGGTACCTTTGACCCTCACAGAGTTGCCGTGTACGGTCACTCCTTTGGTGGAGCAACTGCTGCCGTCACAGCCCAGCGCGATCGTCGTGTCATTGGAGGCCTCAACTTTGACGGTTCCATGTATGGATCTGTAGTTGAAGAAGGAGTAAAGTGCACGCCGTACATGCTGGTTGGAACAAACATGACAGCGCCTGATCCAGTTCCCGGCTGGAATGCATTCTACGACAAGATTGATGCTGCCAAGATGGAAATGGTGGTAAACCACACGCGTCACTATGCCTTTACAGACGTTCCGTTGCTTTTGACCGAGTTCAAGATTCCGGCCAAGTCAGAAGCTATGGTCCATGAGGTATTTGGAACGCTTGGTGGAAGGAAGGTTGAGAAGGCGGCGAATGAGATTATGGTTGGATTCTTGGATTTGGTATTCAAGAAAGATTCCAAGAAGCTCAAAAATATCGGCAAAAAGGATGGTATTCACGTTCTTCAGCGTGATCTTGCTTAAGTAGGGATTTGGGACCTAGCACGGCTTAGTTTAACACAGTTAGACCCAACCATCACATTGTATGTAACTGCAGATCGGGTCTACTATACCCGATTTCGCCCATAGTGGGTAGTTATAACTAATTATATAAGTTTAAGGGGGCTCCCCTCTCTCCTGGACTTCTTGACTCGACTCATCCCACAAGCTTGCGAAGGGCGTCGGCAACCTCTCGAACAGAAGTGTACTCCAGGTTCCTTAGCTTCTGGATCACATGTCTCGCAGGATTGTCCTCGCTCAGATCCGGATACTTGCCCTTCATGAGCTTTTCCTGCAATTCATCAATCCCAATCTCGCCATATGGAACTGACCATTCAGTAATCTCGCAGATACCAGTTCCGAGCGCAAATAATTCCTTCTTAAAGATGCTTCTTTCCGGGCTTGGGGGGTTCGTGTCCGGGATCCAGTAGCGAGGCTCGCAAGTGAAGAGAAGGTCTGGATATACCCCGCGTAGGGTGGAGCCAGCAAAATCACAGAGTTTTATATGAAGAGTTTCGAAAAGAAGGATGTTTCGCATCGAGATGTCACCCCAGATCACGCCTCGGCTATGAATACAATGCAGGGTCTCCGCAAGGTCAAGCGCCATGCTTAAGCGTTTGGCCATGGGCGGTGCATCGCCTTCAAGGATGCGCGTGCGAAGATCACCGTGGGGGGCTCTCTCAAGTTTCAAAGCCCAGGCCTCTCTCTCGCTATCGGCCTTGAGCTCAGATTCTTCGCCCGGTGCAGGAGGAAAATATGCAGCTCCAAATGATTTGAGGATGTGTTTATGCGTGCCCAAAGCATTGTAGATAGTGGCTTCGCGTTTGAATGTCTTGCTTGTGTCGGTGCCCTTGGCAAAGGATGCATGGTTATACATTTCCCCATCTAGCTAGTAGCCAGTGGCTTTAATGGCAACTTGAGGCTTAGATTTATCGGCATAAATAATGATGAGACCTGTTCGGCCTAAGGGCTCGAGTCTTGCTCTAATCGCTGCGCCGGCATCCTGGTCGTTCATCCGCATGATGACTGAGGTCGAGCGAGCGACGAGTTGGATAGCGACTGATGGATTTAGAGCGACTGCAACGATGGTAGAAACGGCAACTGCCCAGGAGGATGAGAAAACAGTCCGTTGTTTATGTAGGCTAAGACACTGCCCTGGGGTTAATAAAGAAAACAATGTGGTGATCTATTTTGGAGTGGAACATAACCAGCCGGAATATTTCTTTCCCGGCTATTCTCTCTACAGCTTGTATAGGCGGTGAGGCTTCGTGACATGACATCCAGCTCCAATATGGCATTTCCTTAATGAACGATAAGCGAGAGCCACCAAACAAGACAATACAATTTATTACGCCCGGCGGCTTATTTTGGCGGACAAGATACTAGTTAGTCATCATGTAATTCGTACGTACATTGCGTAGTTTTGATCCTCGACTACCCAGACGTCCAAAGGGAGAGACTATGAACCCTCTGAACATGGCTCCGGAACTGGTCCAAATGTTGAAGTCTGACATCTCGGCAATTGAGACACTCACACCGGATCCTCTCGCTGCTCTTCTCGGCCTGCTTGTCATTGAAGTAGTGACCTAGAAGCGTTCTTAAAAATCCATAAGATCCGCCCTGGCTTTCTCAAGTCGTTAGTACGATGGCACAACTCCCAACCGAGAGTCAGGGTATGTGAGAGTGGGGTTATTGGTTGCCGTCTTGGGCTGCAGACTTGTGTACGAGAAAGCTGGGCTGACGTTGATTGATCCTCAACATGAATTCGGGTCATCGGGTTGTGGACTAAGGGGGTTAGAACTGGGTTCTGCTCCGCTCAGTCCATCCAACGAAAACACCACCACTGCTAGGCCCTCTGCGATAACAGAAACCACTTTATAAATAAATATCCAACCACGACAATGGGATTCCGGAGCATCTTACGGGCCCGGCTCGGCCTGTTCGGCATTTTGAAGAACTCCGTCGGCAAAGTGACCTCCACTATTCCGATACCCCAGCCGTTCCGATACCCCGCTACACTAGACTCAGTACCCCACGGGGAAGATGTTGATGAATGATGAGCTATAAGAAGTTGACACCTCTAACGGCTCGAAAGAAACCTTGACGTATCTTCCGTGGACCGACGCAGCCATGCATCTCGTGAATTATCTCAGTATACCATCATTGGCCGGCGTCTTTCTCGTTGGCATAGTCCTCTATGCCTTGGTCAACGCCTTCAACTCTCCTCTTCGTGGCTTGCCCGGGCCATGGTACACTCACTTCACTCACCTCGTCCTCAAGTATCAGATCCTCGCGGGCAACCGTGTTCACTACATACACGCATTGCACCAGCGCTACGGGCCAGTCGTGCGCGTTTCGCCAGGAGAGGTCGCAGTCAGTGACGTAGAAGCGTTTTCAAAAATCCACAAGATTGGCTCTGGCTTTATCAAGTCGGCTTGGTACGATGGCATAACGCCTAACAGAGAGCCAGGCATCTTTGTCATGAGAGATCCTCACCAGCATGCTGCTCGAAGACGACTCTTCGCTCGTGCGTTCAGTGTCAGCTCGCTGTTGACCAATTGGGAGTCGGAAATCAGGCAGAAGACTGAGCTTGCGGTGAGCAACATCAAGCGAGATGCTCAAAGTACTGGGGCGGATGTGTTTAAGTGGTGGACTCTGATGGCGACGGATGTGATTGCTCACCTTTCGTTTGGAGAATCATTTCGAATGCTGGAACTGGGAAAGGTATGTCATTCCTGTCAAGTTCTGATTAGCCTTCTGACTCAAAAATTCCAGCAAACTCCTTACATCGATGCAATTCAATCAGCGCTTATGGCAAGCGGAATTCGGGCAGAGCTGTCGTGGATTTATCCAGTTCTTCAGCGTCTGCCTTTCCAAGGTCTAAAGAAGCTACTGAATGCCGACAACGTTGTATTTGAGCACGGTTCCATAGCTGTGCGAAACATGCAGAGCGCAGGGGACGGCCTCAGCAAGGCGAATTTGTTCAGCCAGATGCTGGCCGAGTCTGACAGTCAGGAAAAGACGAATCTCTCCACATCGAGCGTGCAGCAAGAAGCGAGCAATCTCATCGTCGCTGGATCGGACACTACGGCTGTGACATTGACGTACCTCATCTGGGCCGTTCTCAAGCAACCCCAGCTTCAAGCTGAACTGGAACGTGAGATATCAGAGCTAAGTGGCGAGCTGACCTTTGAAGAGCTTAAGAGTGCGCCGCTTCTTAACAGTGTGATTGAAGAGACGCTTCGTCTGTATGGCGCAGCTCCTGGTGCTCTTCCGCGTGTCGTGCCTGGTAAGGGTCTTGATGTCTGCGGACATTATATTCCTCCCGGCACTGTTGTCAGCACACAAGCGTTCACGTTGCACCGCAACGAAAACATCTTTGACGATGCACAGAGGTATGATCGTCGCTGTTTCCTTGAATTATACACTAACGCAGTTTTCAGGTTCAATGGGTATCGTTTCATGGAAAAATCCACGGTGACAGCGGCACAAAAGACTGCTTTATCTCCATTTGGTGCTGGATCACGGATCTGCATTGGTCTACACTTGGCTTGGATGGAGTTGCGACTTGGTGCTGCGCTATTCTTCCGAGAATGCCGTGGCGCCAAACTAGGTCTTGAGATGACTGATGCAATGATGGAGATGGAGAATAGGTTCTTGATTGCGCCCAAAGGCCACAAATGTATTGTCAAGTTGTGATGGCGTGATATAGCAGTTTGTTGTCTGCAAGGCTGTGCTGAGATTTTAAATGATTTGTGTAAATCAACATCCTAACATCTGATTAAGGACCAGAGCTATTTTCGTACCTACGTCGGTGAAAAGAAACGGGCGACTGGAATAATAAAACTGTGCCCTCTGATTGGTGACACGACCGAAAATTCCACTAGCTGGGCTGAATATGAAGCGTAGCGTGGATAAGCGCAGGCCCAGTAGATCTAAGTGAGCAATAGTCTCTCCTTAGAAGCCAATAGCTTGCGTAGCTAGATAATTTGGCAAATTATCAACCCCTGATTGCTGTTGTTAAAAGATATGGTATTTCTCGCATTTGCGTTCGAATTCCTGTCGCGCACTTTTGCAACACCCCACGCTCATTCATCTATTGGTTGTTCAACCACGTCCACTCGTTCCCACGATGCGTTTCTCACTCCAAGCTTTGGCCATCTGCTTGGTCTCGACTCAAGCTCGTTTTGCTCTGGCGTCACCCTGCAAGCCTTTGACGACTACTGCGGTCGCTGCTACCACTACAACTACTGCTGTTGAGGAGGCTTCCACGACCACTGCGATCACTGACGACTCGACTACTACGGTTGCTGGAGATACTACCATCGTCACGCTTAGTGAAGCCACCACCACTACCGCCCTCTCTGATGTATCCACCACTCTCACGCTCAGCGAAGGCTCAACAACCACTGCACTTGCCGAAGAGTCCACTACTACTACTCTTGCTGAAGACACAACCACCACTGCCGTCACTACTGAGCCAACAACCACTACCTTTGAGGCGACTACCACGACCGCTGCTGAGACCACCACCACAACGGAGGCTCTCGAGGGGACTCAGATTTCCGCTGTCTTTGTCGATAACACTGAGAAGGATACATATATCGATCGATGGGGCGGTACCTACAGCACTCCTCAGGAAGGTGGCTCAACCTCCAAGGCCCGCTTCGTACTCGAGCCCGACACCAACAGACTCTTCACGCATCTGATTGATGGCACCAAAGTCTACCTCTACACCGTCATTCCCGATGGTCACAACTACGCCTTCCAGTTCGACACCGCCGATCGCATCGATAGTGTGACTGTTTACCACTATGTTTCATGCACGCCCGACGCCGATAACGTCCTCAGCTGTTCTTC
Organism: Fusarium nisikadoi; assembly: GCA_013623555.1. Classification (NCBI taxonomy): domain Eukaryota; kingdom Fungi; phylum Ascomycota; class Sordariomycetes; order Hypocreales; family Nectriaceae; genus Fusarium; species Fusarium nisikadoi. The sequence goes on from JABFFB010000074.1 coordinate 260,121, forward strand.
TGAGAGCGGTCCGACTCCGATTGTTTGGTACTGGGTGGATAGTGCTGAGAGATACTACGGAAACGATGACCCCAACTACGATTATGATCCCCTTGTGAGATTCAAACTCGGTTGAGCCTCTGACATAGCATCCTCTACGGGATAGTATTTACAGATGTGTCGCTAAGCGGAAGAAAGAGAGGACAAGTGGGAGAACATTGGTGGCAGATGGCTGATGTACTCAGGCTTACATATTCTATGCATATAGTAATCAATCAAGTGTCTTTCGATATAATTATTACATGAGATAAGATGTGTCTCATGACTTCGCTCTTTAATCATGGCAATTGTTCACATACTAAATCTCACTAATAATCAGAGGCTTCCGACATGTTTGCTTGCCCGCTTTGCGTCAGTCGTGGTCGTATCTCCAGACTCTGACTCACTCGCCTGGCCAAGGCTCTCAGGCTCAGCCAAACGCATCTCGAGATCTGGGTGCTTGGTCTTCCACCTTTTCATATACCAAACTCCTCCCATCAGTATCGCCCACATGGTAAACTCAAACACCGTCGCCGCCGGGTATCCATTCGGGAACTTGGGTGCCTCGACTGTCGGAAAGGTGAAGAGTGGGATCCAGATCTGGTTGCAAAAGCCAAGTGTCATCATAGACGAAATAATGAGTCCACGTTCGCCGTAGTTTTCCTTCAGCGTCGAGTTGACCCACGAGTAAAGGATCGGCGATGCCATGCCGGAGAAGCCACCAAAGTAAAACGCAGCGAACTTGAGGCCATCGGGCACAGTCCATATGGACAGGACAATGCATGCAAAGAACACAAAGGATGCCTGGAACGTCCACAGCCCTCGGAGACTAAGACAGCCAGCCAGTGTTGTACCAAGCCAGGAGGATATGGCGCGGAGAAGGTCGATAAACGTTGGGAGGATATTGACGAGTTCAATTGAGTAGCCAGCGTGACGGAGCCAGAGGGCCATGTAGCCAGTCTAGTTGGAGGTAAGCCATGCACCGAATTTAAGGCGCGGAAGATCAGACTCACCCAATAATGCGCCTGACATAAGAATATGTAGCACGAGACGCAAATCCACCACATGGGACGGCTCAAGGTGTACTTGAACGTCTTCCATGTGATTCCCTCCTTCTCGACAGTCGGTATGCGCTTCAGTGCGAGAGCATGCTCTTCCTCAGTCATATACCACCTTCTGGGCGACGTAGGCAACCCCGGCCAAACTACGAATCCCAGAAAGGCCAGAGGTAGCGTGATGATACCCTGCACAATAAACAGCCATCGCCAGCCAGCACGCCCGAAAACACCGTTGAGATTTCTGTATGCGGCGGCTTGTAGATAGCCAGAGAACATGGAACCCAGCGAATTGCCCATGAACCATACGCCCGCTCGTTTGAAGAGTTCTTCGTTCTTGAACCACGAGCCAACTGCGTCGGCAAACGTCAGTACTCAATAGGGATGACGGTATAAATGATTGTTGCTGTGCAGAGACTTACGGATGAGATGGGTGCCGCCAAATGAACTTGCCTCGAGGAACCCAGTCAGAGCCCTCAAGATGTACAGTTGCCAGCTGTGTTTGATCTCGGATTGACAAAAAGCGATGACGGCCCAAAGGATCTGGAGCGAAGGAAGCAAGAATGGTGCCCTGTCATGGTTAGCTTCGTCCCTTTGCATGATCAGCACTTCACTTAGCTGTGACTTACAGTTTGCCTTTTGTTTGTAGAGTCATAAGTGGGATCTGACCCAAGACATAAGCCGTGTTATCTGTATGAGACATTTCCAGATCAGCCATATCCTCTTGAAGGGTGTGAATGACCTACAGGCAACGACATAGTAGTTCAGCTCATTGCCAAATGCGTTTAGATCCTCTCTCATGCCCGAGACATATGCGTTTGTGATATTTTGTTGTCCAAGGAACTTGAACAAACTGTCAGTATAAGGCCCTGGAGGTGGGGAGCGAGACTGACGCGGCAAAAGACTGGTAGTAGTTAGTAAATTGCCCGATCACAGTGGATATTACGAGACTTACAGCTAAGAGATCCAAAGACAAGGATGGCGAGATCAAGCTTGCGAAGAAGCTTTCTCTCTTCTTTGGGGTACTCTGACGCTGCGTGATTGTCAGCCCATGCTCTGTAAAATCAGATGTGAAGAACGCACGGTACCAGTCAAAGACGGACACTACCACTGCCCCGACCTTGTTCTTTTTCAAGGCTGCGACGACGCCCATTTTCGAAGTGACGTGGTCAAGTATGTCAGTTGAAAGCTTCAACGGGACGACAACGGAGATAAAATCCATTATTTATGCATAGTCTTATACAGTCACTTATAGATTGGAGATTTGTGGGAATGTCGTATTGATCTGCAACTATGGCGAGCTTGCCCGCCGAGACGTAGCATTGACGGGGTTTGTGAGCATCGAGACATATTCTCGGTCCACGGTGCCTGATTTGGATACCGGATAAGCTGAATCAGATACCCGCACAGTAAAATATAGTGTAGAGAACATAAGCGCGAACTGCATGGAGGGTATAGTGCATGCCAATGGAACTATTTGTGGAGGATAGGGAAAATATCTTTGTTGATCGAATGGCAACATCTTCCCCACCCGGGATACTACCACTAACTGGCCAACGATATGTAGCGCTGTACGAAAAGGTGGAGAAGCTTCAGTCTACTTATCTATTGCGACATCAGAAGGTGATATAACGCAAGTCATATCTTCTCACATTAAGACAGGTGAGGTCAGTTACTAGAGGCAGTTTTAGGTGAACTTAGAGCTAGGTGACATAGATGGTAAAGGAACTTTAGTATAAAAAAATAAAGATATAAATTTATAATAGCAATCCAACTTCCCTTGCTATAAGATAAGTTAACGAATTATTAGATGAATAAAAAGCTTCAACTAGTTAGAGTCTGTCCCCAACTCTGTGAAATATTGCAAGAGTCTGCCTATGGCTTCGTGCATGCTGCACAGGCCCATTCTCCAACAGGAGGCATACCAGCAAGTCCAATTGCAAAAGAAATAATACTCTGGAGATTATCATCACAGAAGGACCCGCAGATGCCAGCGTTTCAGGGCGGCGACATCGATAACCTGGACAACGATGTGCCTGTATCGTAAGTCCGAGCAACATCATCAAGCTGTGTAGCTTTGTTCTAACATCTTTAATAGAGTTTGCAGTGTAAGCCGCCATGATAGTGTTTTGGATCTGGAAAGAGGCATCCCTACAGGAAGAATCCTAACCTACAACTATCATGGTAGCCCCAACCAGCTCTTCAAGCTTCGGAGGAAATGGTAAGCGGAAGCTTTGTAGTTTGGTGAATTTCATGGTTGGGTATGAGGATTCTAGGGGTACCAGCCGCCACAGCCTCTTTCTGGACTGTGCGAACGAAAACCTCGATCAATAGCGAGGTCTCTGCGGTAGCCTCGACGCGAATCTCATAGTCTTTCTTTGACTGGTCGACTCGATTAGCATAGCCAAAGTAGAAGTCTGAAAGGTCGTTTCTCTGCTTGTCCCTATTTCTCTTGCGGTTTCTTGCGGTTTCGTGCTTTTGCTTTCTCTCTATGTGAATGTCGTTAGGCTTGGGAGATTCATGTTCTTTCAAATAATCTTCGGACCTTCCAGGTCAGCGTAGCCGCCTCTTGATGGGATCCGTGGCCGCCTCGGTCTCGGCTTGGGCCCTTGGCCCCATCGCCCGTTGCCTCGAACTGCATTTGTTGAAGCTGCAACAATGGCCGTACCAACGAACTAGTGGCCAGTCACTTGTTGCACACTGAGCACTGTGTCTTCTGGCGGGTCCTGCTTCAAGGCAAAGATTTGTTGATTGACAGACTGGCGTCTTTCAGGCGGTACATGAACTGTTCATTAGCGCTGACCCAGGAAATGGACATGAGGGGACCAGCCGAGACATCGGTCTGCATGTCCAAATTTATGCACACTTGCTTAAATAAAGTTTCATCGACTAAGTTGCTCGAATGGTATCTTGTAGACTGTGTGCTAGAACCGTTGTTATACGGCACCGATCTCAGCTTTGTTGAACATGTGGATTGCGATCGTCTGCTTCTATATCTGGAACTAGCCTTGCAGGTCCTGATCTAAGCTTAAGTATGCCATACTGTTTCAACCTAATGTGAATAAGCGGCAGTTATAGACTAGATAAACAGGTCTATGCCTGCTTTACAGTAGCAATCTTGAGACTTTGAGTTTAACTATATATACCTTGACTTCTTCCAACCCGTCTGGCTATCGTGGTAACTACCCTCTGAAATCCTCATCGCACTATGAAGTTCACCGCCTCCCTTCTCTTTCTTGCCGCACTGACTACTGCAGGACCTGCTATTAAAACAGCCAAGGTCCTTCTAGAGCACGCTGATTATCAGCAGTATGCCAGGTTTAAAAGACCCTAGCACCCTCCGTTAATCATGACATTCCAATTCCGTCTATCATACTGAGCGCCCATAACAAGCCACGTATCAATAGCCTGGCAGCAATTGGGACAAGTGGGATTAGGAACCCAGCAGTCAGCCTTGACGTGCCGCTGGCATTTCTCAATCACCAGCTCAGCCAAATAGCCCTGCCAGTCGCAACGGTCGCTGACCTCGTAGTCGTTCTGCATATATACTGTCGTCAGCCTGATAGCATTGTGGGAAATGAATGACAACTCACGTCGTTGCAGAACCAGATGGCAGACTGCCAATTGCACGTCATTCGTGCGCATGATCTTGCAGGGGCACCGCATCCAAAGTCTCCGAGCCTTTTGAGATGATCAATCCCTTGGCGCGCGTCACCGACTTTTGTGCGCATGCTTTGGCCTCCGTTTGGGCCTCCTCCATCGCAAGCAACACGAGTCTGGGCGGTTCCATATGAGATTCATGGACATCAATGAGAAGAGCATTTGAAGGGGGGACTTACCGGCTGGCGAGCTTCTAGAGCCCGTATAGTCACCGTTGTGCTGTCATCTCTCTTGCTGTCGGCAAACTCGGCAAAGTTGGGGTTGAGCTTTTCGGTCTGAACCAGCACCTCCTGTGAGTGATTCTAGGTCAGCAACGTCTTTATGAGATATATGTATTTAGCTGTTAAATTACCTCAGCTGTACCCTTGAAGGTATGGTTCTTGCCGCCCTCTTCGATGGGACCAACCCAAGTCATAGGTACAATGGTGTAGCCCTCTGGGATATCTGAACGGACATCAACGGCCTGAGAGTTAATTAGCATGAGAAATAACAAATATCTAATGTGTATAAACATGCCATAGCAGACACCATGCCTAGACCCACGAAGGACATGAGCAAGGTCAAGATAGGCGCTTTCATAGTGATGAAGGTAAGATAGAATGTTGTAAATAGATTTTACTACAGGATGGAGTAATATCGTAATGATTTGGGTGCAAAGCTTCTGGTTGATTTGGAGACTGGCTTTTAGTTTATATATTTAATACTGCCTACAGAATTATGCAGGCTTTTAAAACCTCGTTCCACATACGATTTCTCGAGCCAATAGTCATATGTGAATGACGGTACAGAGAATCCTTCGTTTGCATGTCTTATGATACCTCCCTATCTTCTCTCGTTGTTTCTCCGCATTGTTATCCACATTGCTATTTGTTTCGGGCATATTTTTCACGTGTCGCACCCGGATGAATGAATTTGACAAAAGGCTAAATTAAAACAGCCGTGTGCTTAACAGATATGGGTATATTATTTGGTGTCTGAAAGTTATGTCCTAAACAGACTGTTCGCCAAGAAAATCATAATAAGCGAGTTAAGCGATAGACAGTAAATGCAATAGGTTGCGGAGAAATTGTGCCAAGAATCAGTCCATAACTTATAGAACTACTAAATAATATAGATTTCTTTTTTTTAATATCCTGTAACTCTGTATTAGTCTCTTCTCTCTTAAAGTAGAATTTAATAAGTGAAATATTAGGATTGCGGCTTTACCCGATGCCGTTATGCCGAGCTTATATATAGTAAGTTTTTATAATAAAATTACTTTGTATGCCTGTCTAAAATGCAGGATTAAAC